>VXCM01003857.1:182641-232275 GCA_014773175.1 Lucifuga dentata
ACACACACACACACACACACACACACACACACACACACACACACACAAACACACACACACACACACACAACATGTCAGCCATCATGAGCCATGCCGAGTGAGAAGACCTTGAACACCCTCAGTCTGCTGAAGGCTTGTTTAGTAGACCGAGCAGAGTGTCTGTCTGCCTTTTGCTTCTCATTACTGAGTAATACTGACAGAGGCTCAGAGTCTGAGATCATACATACATACTGAACATACATACATACATACATACATATATATATACATACATACATAACATACATATATACGTATATATATATNTATATATATATATATATATATATATATATATATATATACACACGTATATATATGTGTATATATATATATGTATGTATATATATATACATACATGTACATAGATACATACATACATACATGCATACAGTACATATATACATACATACATACATACAGCTACACACTGACATGCACATACATATGCTCAATGATATTTTCCTTTCACTATCAATTGATGATAGAACAACACGAACACCTCAAGAACACCTCATCATACACACATTATCATCTGTGTGTGTAGTCACGAGAAGCAGAAGCTGATAGTCGCATTAAGACAGGAAGCTATGACACGAGCTGAGCCCCACTGGCATTTTCCTTTATCCATATATGAAAAAAACCAGTGCAGTCATCATTACAATACAACACCAGTACCAAGGCCCACGGCTTTGAAACAACTGAGCCATTTAATAGTCTCCTCTGGGCATCTGAAAAGCCCATTCTGCACCACGCAGAGAGGCAATCATCTGACTGATCAGCCTCAGAAACTGTGGGCTGTGACACAGAGTGGAATCAGTATGCAGAGCAGAACTCTGGCAAAGCTCAAGCCTGTGACCATTAGGAAGAGCATGCGTGAACCCTGTTCTATACTGTGCTGTATGTTGAATCCTGAGTGAGAGAGAGAGAGAGAGAGAGAGAGGTATAAAGCTGTCACATGCATTAAACCGTGATGCTGATTTTTACTGTATCTCAGTGGTTCTAAGTAGTAGGCGTACCACCTGTGCCACTTGAGGCGCCCCCTGGTGGTGCACCAGATGTTTCTGGAAATTTCTACAGGGAATCAAAACAACTGAAATCAAAGGAAATTCTGTTACCTGAAAATGTATATTTTTTCTTTATTCTTCTTTAATTTTTTTTTTTTGGTTGAAAATAGCCCAACTCAGCCATGTACACATTACGTACTTCAGTTTTAGGTGTCAGTTACTTTTCAAGCTTGAAATGCAGACTTCTCAATTTCAGAGACTGAGATTTTTCTCAGAGTTCTTAGCTTGTTGATGAGGTCGTACTTGGATGTTTTGGTTTACTCAGAGGTGGAACTTGGTTTAAAAAGTTTGAGAACCACTGCTGTATGCTAAATCCACTCTGCATTTTCTCTGTATGAGCTTAATTAACCAAATCAATCTGCATCTATTTGGTCTGTTCTGTAATTAAACCAAACTCTCCTTCAGATATTGTACATACTCTTTCAAAGGAGTTGTTGAAATACCAGCAGCTGTTCACACATCACTAGCATCAGATGTACATGCAGCCTCGTGGTGCTGAAATCTTGACAACTTTAGACACCTTCATAAACAAGCTGTAAGTGGCCTGAGGCTTGCAAATCTGCCAAAACAGGAAGCAGACAGCTGGCAAGGTATTGCAGCATCTCAGCTGTCACCGGTAGCCAAGCCAAAAGGCAGAGATGGTGATTTCTATAGCAATCTGTGTTCAACAACCAACATTGTAAACCCTCAACACATGACTGCAAATTTCTGTCTAGACTTTAGGTTTCAAGGAAGAATCTGTCTTTGAATAAATCCAGAGGCTGTGTAATATCAAATTGTGATCATCAGCGTATTCCAGAAGGTAATTAGTGATAAAGTGTTGTAATTTAATCGCTCATTGTGCCCATTTTACCTCAAACCGCCTCATCTGCTTCTGCTGATTTCCTTCAGTCCCCAGGACTAATTTCTATTACCCACAGAGAATAGTTTCAAAAAAGTTTGTGGAAATTTGGCTGTAATTAGCAGCCACGTCTTTCCCTCACCAACAGTATATCTTGCAGCAATGGAATACATGATGATCTACTTTTGAAAAACCAGAATTCCTCCCTCTTATGAAAAAAGAATCAGAATATATAGCGGTGATTGTGACGTTCTGGCTGACAGGAGCAGAATTAATCAAAATGAAGAACATAGACTGAATCTATTAGATTACCCAGATGAAGACAGCTTGTCTGTCAAAAGTTTGGTTGTGAACAATAAAATTTGTTGCATGGAGGTTCAGAGTGTGCTGACAGGTTTTACATTTTGATTGCTTCTGCTACAATGAAAGTCTCCCTGTAGGCTCGCTGAATGTCAGGGTGAAATGATCTAGGGAGAAACCCTGCCTCTTTGATGATCAAGGCTGACACACACATTTTAGCGATGCTTTTAAATTTAGCTATCAAATTCTGCTGTAGCAACACTGGAAACATCAAAACGCAGTTTTTTAAAGGTTTCTGGCATGTATTTTTTTTTTTTTTTTTTTTNTTTTTTTTTTTTTTTTTTTACTCAAAAACACACTAAATGATAAAACAGTAGACAAGTACTTCCTAAAATGAGGAACTTTAAATAAATGCATTAATGCCTCTAAAGACAAATTAATAGCTCAACCTTCTTTAGTGGAATTCTCACATATGTAAGGTTTAAGCTCATACCTGTGCATGGTGTTCAACATCCTCCAGCTTCCTTAGTTTTATTTATGTCATGTGAATGCTAGATTATACAGATTTCCATGTTTTTATTTTCATTTATCCACTTCTACTCTCCCTTGTTGCAGCACCATTGTGCAAACTGAGTGAAAACAGGTCATTTTTAAGGCCTCTTTAAGGCCTGTTTCATGCTTAACATGGATGCCTCTGAATGAGGAACGTGTGTGTCTTCGCATTCATGGTTCTCACGCTTTCCTGAAGACAGCACATGACGACCACACACACTTCAACTCTTTGGGACTTAACGCTCTCTCATGGTAAGCCCAATCTGTTTCTGGTTGGCCAGCTGCATCAGGCCTGAGCTTCCAACACCCACACACACTGCAAAACAAGTCAGTGGGTGACTTGGTGGAAGGAGAACATAGTCTTACCTTGTATCCAGGGCCAAGCTGGTGAATGGCAAAGATCTGAGCTGGATTAAGAGCTTCACTGAACACGTAAATGGCTCCTAGCTGACCACAAAACACCCTGTTAGCGTCTGCCGTCTCTGACGAACCCAGGAAACACTTGTCGTAGCTCTGCAAAACAAAGCATGCAGAAAAAAAGCTATTAAATCATATGCAAAGCGATAAATATTGGTTTAAAAGTAATCCACTGCAAGTAAGGAAGGCAAAATCACACAAAAAAAATGTTTGTTCATTTAAGGATTTCTGATCAGTATTGTTGGTATTAAAATGGTCTAGTCTGGTTTCATGGCATTTGGCAACAAATCAAGTTGAGATCTGCAGCGATGGACATGGTGGATGATGATAAAAACAACATTAACCTTTGTTAGCTGCTTGTTTCTATTTGCTGCTACAACTTTGCCATTGCCTGCTATTACATTCTGTCTGTGTCTCCGTTCCTTTCATTGATTCCATCCCTCTGATATCCTTTATCACACACGAGATCATTACTCTCCTGCTACTTCAAAGCAATGAAATAAGTTTTATCTTCAGCCTTCAGGACAAAACAAGTCCCGATAGCATCAACACATTTTGAGGTGTGTTTTCACTTGTGCACTCCCTGTTTCTTTTCTTACATGTTTATCTGTGAACTACAAGGCATTTAACCCAAGGCCGAGGAATTTCTTACAGAAAATAAAACCGCCTCTTGGTAATTGCTGTGATGTCAAGAGCATATCAGGGTACCAGGAAGGAAATATAATGAAGGCTCTGCTGCCATGCTGAGTGCAGGAGGGAGGTCAACTCTGCCTATGCCTCTACCTGTACAAGCTCAACAGACTAACGGGAAAAGCTGCAACTTTCAGGTTTGGGTGAGGTGTACTGGAATGGGGCCCAAGGGCAAATCAGCCTCAGCTGATGAGTGTAGAGGGCAAACATCAAACCTTTGCCAACATCATGGTGAGGAGGGAAATGTGGAGAAAAGCTCCTAGTACTGCATATTTAGGTACAATACTGATACCCATGTTTGGAGGCTCTGATGATGCTATTTTGGGAACATATCTACCCTATACTGCTTATGGAATTTATATTTTAAACAAGAAATGATGTACAAGCAAAAAAAAAAAAAAAAAAAAAGGTTGGCCAAGTGTAAATAATTCACACACATCAGCGTGCAAACAGCACATTAAGCAGACACAGGCAAGAGTTTCATTTTGTAGTTTGTCCAACTCCCTGAATTAACATTAATTAGCTAAATCTGATAAAAGCTGTCACTAATGGCTTTCTTTCAGCTACTGACAGTGGTCGCCAAAAACTTTCACCTCTCAAAGCTTAAGAAGAAATTACTAGTATGTACATTAAAAGCAACATTTTAAACAAGCGTCACGTAAAGAGTTATGAAGTTCAGACTTTTCTTTTCTTTTCCACAAATTTATCCCTCCTTTACAGTTGAAGGATAAATTTATATTCTCAACTGACTTGCAGCACCATCTTCTCATCTGTGCTTCTAATGTGCCAGGTTATGCAAATTATGGACAACATCTCCTCAGGGATGCACGTCGTGATTAACCTGTTTCTGAGTGTGTTTTTCTGCAGTATGTGATTTATTTCATTAAGGCAGAGTTCAAGTAGGTCAACATATGCAATGTTAGGATGCAGTTTCAGTCAGGCTATGACATGATTGAGCCCTTACATCATTGGTGTTGACGTGCCAGGCCATATCCCCATAGGAGACCAATTGTCCGTTGACATAGCAACGGATCTCGGAGTTCCTCCAGCGGTTGTAGATGTGGACGATGCTGATCATGTACCACTGCAAGATGCAAAAATGTTCAGAAACAAAGGTGATAGTCAACACAAAAATAAAATGAGATGCAACGATACTCCAAAGTAACCCAACATATACATTAAAATTTTAAATATACAGTATATACCTTATTATACTCCTGAGAAACCATCTTAAACAGGCTTTAATAAGATTGTTTTCAGGGTTATAAGCTACTAAAGGGAAGGAAATTTTTAATCAAAATGTCCCTTTTCCTGGTTTGTGTATAATGTGTGTATGTGTGTGTGTGTGTGTGTGTGTGTGTTCATTGATTAAAGGGCATCTTGTCCATGGTGGTATATCCCCAGTAGGGGAAACTAAAATGGGGAGGAAGACTTGGAGAGAGAGAGAAGACACATTTTTGCTGATGTAAAAGTGGACAAAGCCGCACATGTGTGCAAACATACACACACATGTATGTATACACATACAGTGTAATGCACATACACTAAAATGCTGTGATACAGTGACTTATTAATTGATCAAATTGAGCCACTGGGAACTCCGTTAGCTAGCATGGAGATTCTACTGGGTCAGCAAATACTGCAGAGGGCCATCTCATCAAGTATGTGTGTGTGTGTGTGTGTGTGTGTGTGTGTGTGTGTGTGTGTGTGTTTGTGCACACAGGAGAATGCTGACAGTGCGGTAAGAGGGGCACTGTGCAGGTCTTAAATGACAGATCTTATCTATACTCATCAACACTCCTATGAAAGTAAGTGAGTGAGAGAGAGAGAGAGAGAGAGAGACCTGAAAATAAATAAATCATAAATAATAAGTTGGTGATAGAATGATCAAACTCTGAACCACTAAGATTTATTTGGTTGAGCTTAATCATGTGTGTATGCGTGTGTGTGTGTGTGTGCATGTGTGTATCAGACTTACCTTGCGAGGTTGGAAGTCATACTTCACACAGTGCTGGAAGCCTTTTCCTTTGGACTTCAATGATGTCACGATGAGACAGTTCCCCACAAAGTGAGCGGAATAACCGATTCCTTTACTGGTGCGAAAACTGCAGGAGAGACACAAATAAAATCTGAATAGAAAAAGGACACTCAAATATCATTATTTATGCAAATACACATTACGAAAGCAAGATTTTAAGATTTTTAAGACACCAGGACTCCCAGATCACAGGTTGGGGAGGAAGCTGTTTTTCTTCCCTGCACTCATAACCTCCATATAAAACCCAGACAGCTGAGCTTCTTCATGAAACAATAAAACTCACTTCTAAAACAGGCCTAGAAGGATCTCACACACACACACACACACACACACACAGCAGGGTTAGAAGCACATATAAATCTCTTTCAAGTGAATCCCTGGTATACGTTAAGAGTGTGTGTGGTGTTATCACAGCCTTCAAGCAGCTTTGGAGGCCAGTATCAGACAGGCGGCTAAAGTAGAGCTGCATCTGGGGGAGGGTGATAAGACCTGGGCCAGAGGAGAAAAGCATNATCCCTCTTTCTTTACTTACCATGACAACCTGACAAATGGCTACTAAAGAAACAGGATTACATGGCTGACTCTTCACAGGGTCAGAGCTCGACTCTCTGATGGCATCAGCAGATCTTACAGATGATGGATGCCTACTGCCCTACATATGACTATCTCCCCTAATTCTTTTGCAAAACTTTTGTCTGTGACCGGGGGGGGNGGGGTGAAGTGAGGATGTGGTTTGCTACAGAATGAAGAGGCGGAGAGACAAAACCATGCAGCAGAGTAGAGGAGTTCAATTAAATAAAAGGTCAAAGCTAATGAAGCTTCATCGTGGCTAACAGCCGCACTTACAGCACAAACGTTGAGGCCAGCAGGGTCCAAGCCTGCAAGAGCAGCTGAGGCGTTCGCCCAGTGGCACACTCATAATGGAGTATCCTGACATTTAAAGTTATGTTCTAATTCATTATCTGTTTATCTATTAACTTCCTGTCTGTGTTATTCAGGCTATTGAGTTAGTTACTCATCGCCTGAGGTGCTACGGTGAGGGAATGCTTTGTTAATCTGCACAAAGAGAAACCACATACATGCTTTATTTATGGATTTGAAGGAAGTTACAGAAATCTTAAGAGATAAAACTTCAGAAAGTCCAAAATTTTGATAACAACCAGCAGATGTGATCACCTCTGTCCATCTGTCCAGTTGTCTGCATGGAATCTGTTGCTTAGAATCCCAAGAGGAAGAATCTTATAGATATTGGTGATTCTATAACTCTATCGGTTTTCAATATCAGCTGTCATTCAGTTGGGAATTCAATCTGCAGTGCACAATGGGTGGGGTTTTTTTTTCCAGACTAGGGGCAGACAGATTAAAATCTGCATTTCAATCAGAAAATATAGAGACCTACCACTTAAAAATAGACAATGTTTTACACTTTCAACAAAAAAATACAACCTGTAAAGTCTGAAATCAAAGATTATAAAACACAGCCACCGACTTTCAACTTAACTACTCCGCCCGTTGTTTCTGTTCAATTCTTAGGTATTTTTAGGAGTGTATTATACTTGCGCTTGGTCACTTGTGAAGTAAAATAAAATAATGCTTTTTTCTCATGAAAACTGCCAAAGGGCTGAAAGGCACCAGGCTGTGCATAGCTCCAACAGCTTCACCAATCAGATGATTAGAGGACCCTGTATGCTACCTGTTAGACAAAACTCAGGGTGAAAGGAGATATTAAAGCCACGAGGGATGCTCATGATGTCTTTTTTTGTTTTGTTTGGTTTGCTGTGAGCACACAGCTACAGTTCAGGGTCAAAGTATCATGAACTCATTTAGACAAAGACAACTGGCTGTTCTCTTGATACTCAAGAGGTTTGGATTTGTTGACCATCATCTTTGAGAGTTACCAGCAGACCATGATTAGGTTACTTTTACTAATTATTCTGAAATCTACCCTGCACGACTGACTGACAGTGAAACTAACAATAATATGGGAGATTATTAGACCTATTACATATTACACCTCTACATATTAGAGATATTACACAAGCGGTTTCTCGTTTTACACCATCCTGCAACTTTTTTACCCACTCTTCCTCAGCCTGCCTCATCTATTTCCATTTCTTCACTTCAGTTAGTTTTTTCTTACATTTACCAAAATGCCTTTGACACCCAAAGAGAACAGGCCCAAACTTGTTTTACTTGGCTGCTTTTTACCTTATGTCTGGATCAATAGAAGCAGCAAAAGCAAGAGAGAGAGAGAGAGTTTTCCAGTCTACAACAAATAAATTTCACCGCTTACACAAAAAGTTACATTTCTTGCAACTGTGCTGCATTAAGAAATACTCTCAAGTGAAGAAACTGGCATCGCTACCTATAACAGGTTTCTATCAGTGTGACTGTCGAAAAATAGAAAAATTATTATATAAAACACTCTACCTCTGTGATTCTGATATTAAAAATATAATGTATACCATTGATGTTTCTCCTACGTAGCTACATGGCAAAAATGCTGACATGATGTTATGATATTAGATCAGTTATCCATGAATACAAGCCAAGAAATTAAAGACATTAATAGCTCTATTTAATATAGCTATTGAGGATGATCAGCCTGGGTTAATGAAGTTTAACTCACCAATAGAGGTATGGTTTGTCTTTGTCGACGTTGATGTTGTTGAGTGGATCTTGTCTGAACCAAGTGTTGATAGTGAATCCATTCTGGTATGGCCATTTGGCAATCGGTGGCAATGCTATGGCCTACAGAAGGGTACATAAAGATGTTGATAGTAATCAATATGTTATCAAATAGTCAGTATTTATTTTTCATCATCAAATGTTTTCATTGGAGGAGTACAGTGCCAATAAAGATGTGTTGACTGACAAACAAAGATGCGACAAAGGACTCCTTTGCATTTTTTGGTGCAAGATAAATAAATGTAAGTGTGTGTGTGTGTGTGTGTGTGTGTGTGTGTGTGTGCGTGTGTTAACTCACCGCTGCACTGCGTCCCGGAAAGTTGAAGAAGGTATCAGGACCGTGTCTCTGAGGCATCTGGTTCAACACTGACAGCAGCTTGATAGCATGTCTTGGCTGGAAGAGAGGAGAGAAGGAAGGAAGGAAGGAAGGAAGGAGTTATATTTTGAGTTATATGAGATAGATGCAGCCTATCGCACGTGGTGGAGAGACTCTGTTAAAAAAAACATGGTGTGACATCACAGCTCTACCACAGTCCTAAGGGATCAATAACTCTTCAATCACCTCCGCCCTCCCCCGACAACAGTTCATCAATACCATGACAACCCTTAATCGATGATCTCTGGAGAGGGCTGGTGGGGGAGGAGAGATTGGAAAAGACAGGGAAGCAGCAAAGAGAGGTTGGGTGGGGTGGGAAATGTTATTGGATGGAGGAGGGATGTGGAGAGGTTTAAAGGGATGGATGATGCTTCGCTGTGGATTAGTGATCAGTGACCAGTGATAGCAGAGGGAAAATGAACGAGAAGAGACAAGGGCACGTTGACCTAGTAACAGCAGCCGCCAAGGCGTCAGCTCGCCGCTTCGCTGACCTTAGAGTCAGCAGAGATAATGGATGAGAAAGAGGTATTAAAGCTCGTTAACTGGACGAGTTTTAATACATCCAATGAGCATCAACTGAACCCAGCAGCTGGAAAAGGAACCAATCAGAGGAACTATAGGGAGCAGTTAAGATGACAACAAACAAGCAGGAATGTAACTACAATTTGTACAAAGTGCCGACTCACCGGCTATTAAATCCCAAATTAACCTCATTAACAAGTACTTATTGTAAACTAAGGTTTGTAGATTTAAATATAAGCGTGGCTTATTTCTCCTCTTAAAGCTATTGAGAAACACGTTCGATGTGAAGGTGAAAGGTGACAACTATTAATCTTCACCAAATAAGTTATGTTTTTGCACAAATCAGTTGGTTTGCAGGTTTGTAAGTTTGTTTTTTTGCAAGTTTATTCAATAAGTTATGAACCAAATTTAATAAAACGTGGTGGAAGGTGGGGCATAGCCCAGAGAAAAACCCATCCAATCCAAGGGCAGGTCCAGGGATTTTTAAATGGTTTCTTAACAGCTATTTAAAAAAAAAAAAAAAAATTATCAGACTATTAATAGATTGTTTATAGCTATAAAAGCCTTTACACTGTGGTTTATGCATACTGAACAGTGTTCCCCATGATCAATCAACTGATTTTGATGTGTGAAATCTGTGAAGTCACCCTTTAATTTTAGATTACACAAGTAATTAAATCTTCATATTTGAGAAGCTGGAACCAACACGTTTGGCATTTTTAATTTTTAAATAACTGAAAATTGATTATTAAAATTAGTGAATCTGATAAAAGATAAATAGTTTCAGCACTATACCGCCTAGTGGATATGGCAGTGTGTTAATGAAAAAAAAAGTGTTTAATCAACCTGAACGAAGAGAATCATCTGGAGAAAAAACAATACTGAAAGCTCATTACATGAGTTTCTCCTTCACAGATGATTAGCTTGTCGTCGTTTGTTTTGTCATGCATCTGTCACTCTAACAATAGAAACAACAGTTAAACCTTTGCTGCCTTAATGATGTCACCTACAGGCAAAACAGTACACCTGACTTAACCCTGACTCACACTCTCAAATGAAAAAATACACACAGAAACACACATGCACAGATGTCCAGACATTCATCTTCTGTTATTATTGGCAATTTGATCAACCATCCCATTAACTGGCATCCAGCTGAAAGACACACACAAGCAAACTCCTGCTGTACAAATAATCACCATCAAATATCAGAATTAAATTTCTGCAACTATAACTTGTTTGAAAACTGGCATTTCAGAAAAAGCAGAACATTTCATGTTTAGCACACTACAGGCCACAAGTTTGAGGCCACCCCCAGATTTAAAAAAAAAAAATCGTCAATACACTGTTTGCTTTTACAATTTATCACACAGGAAATGACAAAAATACACAAAATAAATGTAACTAGTTTTCAAGAAGAATTTGTCAACAAGAGCACATTATGTAGCCATTATGGCTTAAGAAATGATTTTTAATGAAGGCATGCCCAGTCTGTATTAGTGCACTGGCACTCCAATTGTACCAACTCCCTTGCTTATTACATTCTATTTAATAGCTGCTGTCTGCCTTCTCCCAGATCATTTTGGGATTAATTTGCTACACAGTCTGCTCATGCTAAATCTGGANCTGTCTGCCTTCTCCCAGATCATTTTGGGATTAATTTGCTACACAGTCTGCTCATGCTAAATCTGGAGGTGGCCTCAAACGTCTGGCATGTAGAGTATGTTAGTCAAAATAAGCTAGGCTATGCTAGGCTAAGGAAAATAGCCTAGATATCCCTTTCCTTGACCACATTCTCCAGTTTTTCCTGGACATTTCCAGGACATTCCCAGATCAGATGGGATATATATATTTAACCCCTCCAGTGTATTCTGGGTCTGTCTCAGTAAAATTAAACAGCAAAATTATCACAAATAAAACTTTCTTTTTTCTTTTTTTTTTTATTAAAATGTCCTGTAGGCAAAAAAGACAAATTAAGAGTTTTCAAATGTGTCCATCAGAACTGCTGTCCACATGTCCACATGGAGGCTCTGCACTGATACAGTCAACATTGTCTCCCATCAGAATGGATGGACTTCTAGCATAGAATAACAAGTCAACTGGGAATAAGATGCCCTCCCCCCCAAAAAAAAAAATAAATAACCAGTCAGTGATGTATAAGATATTGCATGTGACAGGTACACTGACTGATGTCATCATGGAGGAAACAGTGCAACACCTGCATGTGCCTTTTAAAAAAACATCACTTTAAAACCATAACGGTCACTATCAAGCAGTGACCATTGTATTCTTACCCAGATGCCGTTGTCTCCCCTCAGCATGCTGAAGAGCAGCTTCAGCTCCTTGACTGTGATGCTGTAACTGGCCATGACTCCCAGCATGTCCACCAGGAGGTCTGAGGAAACACACACACACAGAGGCAGAAAGTGAGCAGAAATGAGACAACGTGAATAACTGTGTGCGTCCTATGATTCAGTGACTCTGCACTCTACTGACACTTTTCTGATGAAATATGGTGAGGTCATCAGAAAGAGACAGTTTGTATACTATGAACGTTGTGTAATCGCTTATTCACTGCAGTCACAAATTCAAGTGTATTTCATCCAAACACTCTGATCGCCTCCACTACACACACACACGCACACATACACACACAACCCTGAGCTGAATTTTGAGCATGGCAATTGCTGCACACAGCATTACGTAACACTGTGAATGTGTAATCCACTATGACTATGTAATATCTTGTTGCATTAGTGTGTATTGATTTTACATACATCAGGTAGAAGGAGGCCACACACACACACACACACACACACACACACACACACACACACACACACATTCAGAGTGCATTAAGAACTCTCGATTATTGTGTACATTCATGTTGAATAAATATTTCCTATATATGTAGATAAACTCCCAGAACTCATAAAATACAACACAGAATCATCTGAGTCTGCCAAAAAAGTCTGTAAATCCAGGTTATGTCAATTACTGGAGTTGAAGCTCAAGTCTTGTTTAAAGGACCATACTGGTAATTTTGCATGTCTGAGCCCAAAAAATACTACCCGCATACACATTACCTTACTTCCAATCATTGTCCAAAACATAACACTGTATTTTAGTTTTCGTTTTATTTGGCAAATAATCTAATCTTTCAAAATAAACTGTTTCTTCTGCTAACACCTGAGGAAGACACGTTTTAATATTTCTGTAAAAGAAGTTTTCTCCTGGGACTATTTTCCCTGGCAGACAAATAAATTTTCTTTTGTGTTGCTCCATGTTGGTTTGGTTAAATTAAGTAACTTTGACAAAAAAAAAAAAATAATAATAATAATAATAGTAATAACAGCATGAGGTTCACTGTGATGGATTATCTATCTCAATCACGTTTAAAGTCTCTCCGAGTTGATTTTTAATAGCATACTGGAGTGAAGTGAATGGCATCTGAAAGCTAGGAAAAAGCTATTCTAACATTTACTGCTCCAGTAGTATATTTCAGAAAATAGTTGGCAGTTATTTAGTGGGCTCAAGATGCAAAATCACCAGTATGCTCCTTTAAAAGAAAAGGCTGGTGTCATTTAATCTTTTTTGTCAACAAATCCTATGAAAAGATCAATAATGATTCGATGCAACTAAGAATTACTGCAGCCGATGCCTGATGCAGCTTCTTGTTCTGGACAGTAGAACTCATTTTCTTCCAAAAAAAAAAAAAACCNAAAAAAAAAAAAAACCAAAAACACACATCACACAGCCACACCTCTGGCTTGGATGACATATTTAATCTCGTCAAAGAACATAACCAGTGCACTTTTTTAATTTATTTTTTTGTACAATTGTAAACAAAGCCATAAAAATTACTCTCTCTCTCTTGCATCAAATTCGTGTTAGTCCGCAGCTAAAAGTAGTTCCAAATATGAATTCCAATTTGCTCTCATTTGAATAATGTTTAGCAATCATAACCCATTTTTTATGGTGTTTCTTTGCATTTTTCAAAATAGAACTATATGTCTTTGAGCTGTATTTTTTTTAAAAGACTGGTTTATACTGGGAACAAATGGATTTTCCTCTAAAACAAACAGTATGGGAAATCATAATGGATTTCCAAGCGGACCAATATATTTTGGTTTTTGGGTCTTTTTTTGTGATTTGTCGATATAAGAGAAGATAAAATATCACCAACCTTTTCCTTCAAAGGACTACATGTTATGAACTAGACAAAATGTTTCAAGCATAGGTTCCTCTGGTATATAAATATTTAAGCATGTAATTAGATGCCCTAATCAATTAAAAGGTAACAGTTTGGCCAAAATGACCTTCCTGCCTCATTGACTTTCACTTTGCATGGCCACAACAGATCAGTGTGTGGTTACGGCGCACTGCAGCACAGCCGCCTTAGCAACAGTCAATCTGCTTACAAAGGCTCTTCTTCCCATTAGACCTGCTGGATATGAATAGAGTCTTCCCACAGTATTTCATTAGCTGAGCCAACGACAGGGAATAAAGGAAAGCTATCTCACTGAGGTGCCTGGTATGAACATGCAATACATAATGTCCCAGATTCAAAACCCCTGCGCTCTGGTTCTTTTATGATCAGTCCATGTAGGTCATTGTAAGTAGTTTTTGAAAAGTGTAAGAATTGTGGATTAGAACAGGAGTGTGTGAGAAGTGATGTTAAATTGATTTAGGCATCATATACTCGCAGTAATGAGCCATAGAAGTTATAAAACACATTTTCCCGAGGCAGCCGGTGGGATAGAGAGGACACGGGGGGGAGGGAAGGAGGGAACACACACTCTGAGGCATCATTAAAGGGAAGGCAAGGTCAGTAAGATCACGTAAAAAGACCTATGTTACAGCATGTGCTGATTTACAAACATGCTCTCCATAAAAATCCCAACACACACACAGAAATGCTGGGATTTATCATTCTGCTTTTGCTGCACTAGTGGGTTAAAAGTGCAAACACGCTTAAATTAAGCACCGCTACAGACTAATTTAATGGCAGAAATTTGTCATCCATTTAAAATATCAACTGCAAAGGCTTCTAATAGCATTTTGTACCAAGATTCAACCATTCAAAACTGCTGGAGAAAAAGCAGCAATTTCTCCAGCAACACCAGAACTCAGTACAGTCACAGCACACACGTTTGTTTCTCCACCTACTGGTACAACCCACAGCTGAATGCTGGAGTGGGTGTTTAAAGGCATTCTGGAAAATGTAAGAAATCATGAAGGACAAACAACGTTAAAGGGGACATACAGATTTCCATATTCTTATTTTTGTTTAGGATCTATTTTAATGCAAATTCATCAATCCACAATCTAAGTCAGGACCTATGGGTTTGGCTTCCTTGATTAATTTCTATAGGCATCAACCTGAAGTTTTGCAACTTTGACAATGTTAAACACATACTCCCTATTATATTACAGTATAAAAATGAAGCAAAATAAAAGGATTAATATGTAGTTTAATGATTATACACATCTCTGTTGTTATATTATGAACCCCGTCTCATTTCTCTGTACTGGAGACTGAAGGTAACTCCAGCGACGCTGAATTATTAAGAACAATGTGTTCCAGTCAAAAGCTTTCATCAGTGTTGTTTTGGATATTTTTATGTTTATATTTTTATTTTTGGGAGATTTTTTTTAAGCCTAATTAGTTGTTTTTTTTTGTGATAACTTTAAGCAAGGCTTTTCATCTTATCAGCTATCTTGCCTTAGCTCTTTTATGTATTTTTTTTAACTTAACATTTTTTAGCTTTTTGTATTAATTTTCTGGTATTGTAATTGTCTGCATGAATTATTATTAACTAACATGTTTTTTTGGTTGTTGGGGTCTTTTTTATGTCTTTAGAATTATTACAATTTTTGTTGTGTTATGTTGTTTGTCTGTTCTTCATTTGCTTTTTTTTTGTTTTTTTGTTTTTTTTGTTTTTTTAACAGGATGCTTTTAACATCTGGCCAGGGACTACAGGTGAAAATTAGCCTTTGGCTAACTGNTTTTTTAACAGGATGCTTTTAACATCTGGCCAGGGACTACAGGTGAAAATTAGCCTTTGGCTAACTGTGGTACACTTACAGAAATTTATTAATGTACATTGTCCTGTAAGGAATAAATAAAATAAAATAAAATAAAACAATCAGTAGGTGACGTGTGCCAGAATTTCAATCTACATCAAACTAAATCAGAACCATCAAAATTCTATTTTCAATTTAAAATCATATCAGTACACTGAGTAATTTACTATTTAACAGTCTGAGAACAACAAAACTCTTGCATTTGCAACTTCAGTTGTGTTTGCATGTTTATGACTATGCATCTGTGTGTTATGAGCTCATAAAAGTACAATTATCCCCTTCATTTGCCCACTCCTTACCTGCAATCATGTCGTCCACAGTGCTCATCTTGAGCAGCACCTGCTGGATGAGGCCAACCTCTGTGCTGGTCTGCAGGTTGCGCACACTCTTGCGGAGGATGGCGGTGAACATGCTCCAGATCTCGGCCTGGCACGTCACCTCGCAGTGGGACAGCAGCTCCACCATGCAGCCAATGCTCTCCGCCTCCTGGATGATGAAGTTCATCTCCAGGTCAAATTCGCCACCCACCAGCTGGAGAGAGTGGAGGAGAAGATAGAGGTGAAGGAGAAGGTTTGGGGAGGGAACAATATTAAGGTAAGGGGGATAGTGGAAGGAGGAAGTGATGGGTTGGGTGGNGTAATGAAGCAAGTGGGAGGAGAGAGAACAAAAGGAGAGAATGATTTAGTGGAGCATTTAACCTTTTGTCTGTAGGAGAGGTGAGCCTGGCTACTGATGGATGCTGATTATGGTTAGGAAAGCATTTCTTCTGCCGGGGGCTGAACAGACTGCAGCAACAAATAAACGTCCTTCATCAGTGCACGCACGCACACACACACACACAACGCACACATACACACACACACAACCCCACCTCCTCTTCTGCTTTCTCAGTCAGTCTTTCTCACAAATGTGAGGAGTGCAGCACTCTCCTCTGTGAACGGCAATCAGTCTTAACCTACAGCAGCCACAAAATTGGCCTCCTCTATTGAGTCTGACAGACACACACATACCTACACAAGCACACACACACACACCGACTGAATAATACACACAGAGACACACACAAGTTGAGTAAAGGGAACACATTTGATTGAGTAGAATAAAGCAAAGTACTCCAGTGCTCCAGCACTAAAAAGCAACATACACACGCACACATGCACACACACACTTTAACATACAGTATACATCAATCAGCCACAACCACCTGACTAATATTGTGTAGGTCCCCCTCGTGCCACCAAAACAGCTGTGACCCATCGAGGCATGGACTCTACAAGGTGTTCTGCCACCAAGACGTCAGCAGCAGATCCTTTAAGTCCTGTAAGTTGTGAGGTGGGACGTCCACGGATCGGACTTATTTTTTCAGCACATCCTACAGATGCTGGATTGGTTTGAGATCTGGGGAATTTGGAGGCCAAGCCAACGCCTTGAACTCTTTGTCAGGTTCCTGAAATCTGAACAATTTTTGCAGTGTGGCAGGGCACAATATCCTGCTGAAAGAGGCCGCTGCCATCAGGGAACATCGTTGCCATGAAGGGCTGGACTTGGTCTGCAACAATGTTTAAGTAGGTGGTATGTGTCAAAGTAACATCCACATGAATGCAGGACCCAAGGTTTCCCAGCAGAACATCGCCCAGACCATCACCCTGCCTCCGCCGGCTCGCCTTCTTCCCATAGTGCATCCTGATGCATTTCTTCCCCGGTAAACAACACACACACACCTGGCTGTCCACATGATGTCAAAGAAAACCTGATTCATCAGACCAGACCACCTTTTCCATTGCTCCATGGTCCAGTTCTGATGCTCACATGCCCATATAGGTGTTTTTGGTGGTGGATAGGGGTCAGCACGGTGCTCTGAGTGGTCTGCAGCTACGCAGCCCCATACACAGCAAGCTGCCATGCTGTGTGTTCTGACACCTGTCTATCATAGTAGCACTCATTGTTTTTGTTTCAGCTGTTTGTGCTACAGTAGCTCTTCTGTGGATCAGATTAGATGTAAATTTAAAGGCATCTAAATTTAGATGCCTTTGCTCCCCACGTGTATCAATGAGTTTAGGCGCCCATGATTCTGTCGTCAGTTCACCGCTGTCCTTCCTTGGACCACTTTTGGTAGGTATGACCACTGCATACCAGGAACGCCCCACAAGACCTGCCGTTTTGGAGATGCTCCTACCAGTCATCTAGCCATCACAAACTGACCCTTGTCAAAGTCACTCAGATCCTCACGCTGACCATTTTTCCTGCTTCCAACACATCAACTTCAAGAACTGACTGTTGACTTGCTGCTGAATATATCCCACCCTCTGACAGGTGCCACTGATGTTATTCACTTCACCTGTCAGTGGTTTTAATGTCATGGCTGATCGGTGTGTGTGTGATATAGTAGGAAGTTTGTGTTGAACATTGGTAAAGTGGCAAAGCTTGAGACTGAAGCCTGAAGCAATGCATCTTGTAAGACAAACGCTTGGATCCTGAACTGCCTTGAAAGCTTCATTTCTGATTACTTATTTACTTTTGTAACATGTTTACGTTAAAATATTAGACATTTTAATTTACCTGCCAACACACCTGGTTAGACACCCTGACCGAATACAAGGCTAGCTAGCGTTTGAATGTTTCCAGCTCAGACCTGATGCAACTGACAAATCAGAACAGACCAGGCTTTCCATGAGGCCCCTTAAAGAGACAGTACCTAAAACGGTCTGTTTTCACTCAGTCTGCACAGCACTGCTGCAGCAGAGTAAAAGTGGATTCATATGAGGATTTTTGTGCATATTAAAGCATTGTAAATGTTTCAAAATAAACCCCTAATTGAAAATAAGAATATTGAATTTGTATAATATGTCCCTTATACCCATTGTCTAAATGTCTTCTGTTTCTGTCCTCTCTGGTGGCTAAACCAGGTGATACCGTACTCTTCAAATAGCAGAAATAGCTGCTAATGGCTAATGCACTGTAATTACCTGTGAAAGTTCAACCTCCATATCGCTTCACATACACACGCATGCACAGAAACACACATTCACTGACGCAACATGAACACAAGCATACCCACGTAGTTCGTGCTCAGCATACTCCACTATCCTGGAAATGGTGACTATGGCAACCAACAAGCTAACAGAGCAGCACTGAGGTTATTATTAAATCAATGGAACAGAAAGATTGGATAGATAAAGAGAAGATGGCAGATGAGAGATTGGAAGCAGAAATACTGAATAAGATAAACATAAATGTGTGAGCTTTGCACAGATGCAGAAAGACAGTTATTTAAAATCCTGATTAAAAAGTGCAATTTTCAAATCACAAGAGCTGCATTTTTAATTATAGTTTACATTGATAAGTGGTAAAAAAAAAAAAAAAAATAATATATAGGTGTATCTACTTCCTGTAAGTTAGTTCAACAAATCAGCAGTGACCAAGAAAATACTATTAGCATTCAGATATAAAGAACCATCCATCCATCACAGAAATGAATGAAGGTGTTAAAAAAAAAAAAAAAANTAAAAAAAAAAAAAAAGCAGAGCCACAGTCAATCTGCATTCAGTTCACTTCAACATGCAAATTGAGGCTGCAGAATTCATACTCCAGAATCCATTTTACATATGATAAAACAACCTTTTAATGGGGAAAGGAGCAAGAATTTAAAAATTTAAAGAAACTAAAACTGTTAAAGTGAACTGACCCCAACCCTGATACATAAATACATCCCAGGAAAAGAGGCGGAGAACAAAAGATGTTATCTCCGACACCATATTATGGAACATCAGCCTCTGCGCTAATTAGCAAAGATAGCATTCATCACATGCTAGCCCATCGACAGACTCGGTTCCACAGAGATCTTTAGTGTTACGGTTAGGGCTGCTAAGCTATGGCTCTTCTCTTACTTTAAGGTTCACTATTGTCACCTTGCGATTGATTAGACTTAGGACCTAAATCAAATGTATGGTTCCTCTCCCTGCTTCTCACCCTTTCTCTCTTCTGACCCCTGTCATTTCTCATTTCATTCATCTCTCCCTCTGTCATTCTCTCTCTTTCTCCCTCTCTCAGTGAAGTAAATTGATCCAGTGTACTCTGCAAACGTATTAGCAGAGATTAGACGGAACCCCTGAACGAGGCATGGAATAAAAGGAGGAAGAAGTAATTCATCCCACATTGAATTTTCCTCCCTCCTCTGAGATTCCCAATTATAGAGCTCACTGGGAGCTACTGCAACCTACATCATCTATACAACCTGCCAGTCTGAAGCCGTTCGATATACCAAGCAACAGCAGCTTAAAGGGAGACAGTGCAGATACCGTTTGTGCAAAGTCACGCACAGACATACAGGGGCGTGCACAAAAAAAAAACAAAAAAAAAACACAAGGGTGTACCTACACATGTACTGCACAAGCATAATCTCCCTCTGCTTATAGTTGTCACTGAAATGCATAGCAAGATGAAGACAGTGATGCAAACGACGGCAACAAACTGGATCTCATGACCAACAAAATACAGAAAAAAGAGGACAAACTGAGGAAATGGAGAGAGGGAAAAACGGAAAAGCCCAGATAACTTTATCTCTGCTCAACCAGCTGCAATATTTGGAAATGTGACTAAAATCTGGTCAAACCTGAAAGACAGTGCCAAAAGAAATCTGGACCAAAAACATCAGAGAACACAGAACAGGAGGGGGGAGAGAGAGAGAGAGAAAAAGAGGAAAATAAAAAGAGAAGAGTGTGGAGGGGTGTGGGAGGGGATCTTCTTCAATATGAAAACGCTCACATGGAGTTAGTGATCTCTATTTCATGTGGTTCCCATTAAAATGACAGACGAGAGGATTTCTGCCACCATTATTTGCTTGAGCAGGGCATTTAATGGATGTATAAATAAAAGTGCTGCCTAAATGGCAATAAGGTTGATCGCAAGCAGCCTGAGCACACTTCAACACATTCAAGCACCATCAATGTCTCACAACCATGGGCACGGACAAAAGATCACTAATTAGTTTTATGAGGGGACATGCTTCCTTCGCATAAACACTCCTAACCTTCATGCTCCTCCTCTGTGTCGGCGATGTCGGTTCCCACCCCTTTGCGTCAGATTCAGACTCTCAGCAGGAAACTCTCACAATGGGACAAGCTTTCAAGTCAGTGAGCACGCACAAGAGGCCTTTACCCTAACACGTACCCGGGTGGTTAAACGGCACACACACACATACACAAAAACCCATAATATGCCACACGCTTTAGGCTAAAAGCTTTGGCAGTGCCGCGTCCCTTCCCCACTCGACCTCTGACCTCACCGCCTTCTTGGCAACTGGTCAAATTTGTTTGTTTTGGCAGCGTCTTGACAATAATTTGTCCCAAAAAAAGCCTTGCTGATGTCTGTGGGCTCCATTCACAAAAACAGCAAGAGCAAAGAAACTCATATGTGAATCAAGCTGTGTGTCGTCAAGCAGTTGCTATGGAAGAGACAACCTTTTTCCCACAATCAATGTTTCACTCGGCCTTAGGAACATCTGACAGGTAAACACTTCAGGCTAGATTGTAGGTGTGTGTGTCAGCGTGTGTGTGTGTGCGCTTGCAGTGCTGTATGCACAGGTTATCATACTGTAAATACACATAACATACATGATGGTTGTATAAGGTTAAAATATCTTGTAGCTTTTATTTTAGACCTTATGTCAGAACTACACAGAGTATTGCTTATACTGTACATTGCGTTTATCCTTGAAATGTGCGAATAGCTCTTATTGGACTGATTACTGATGACTAATCTCCTCATACTGGAGTATTTATGCTTAAGGGAAGGCTGTCTGCCAGAAAATGATCTGTCTCATTTCTTCCCTGGGTTAGTTTTAAATGTAAGTGAATATTTTCAGTATTACATTTTTTATCTTGTGTTACCTTGTGGGTATTTCTGTCTGGTCTTCCCTTACAGTACTCATTCACACTCATTGTAACTGAAGGAGACTGGCTCTCAGCTTGGCACCCCGCTTGTGTCAGGGAGGGGTGATTTTAGGGCTCGGGAGGTCGGTGCCAGGGTTGTCTTCACACCACTAAGAGCTTACATGGGCAGGCACCTCGACCAGCCAAAACCAGCTTTCATAAGAGGTTGGTTAAACAAACACTCCCTCTGTGCGGCTAACTCTTTCTCACCAGCCAATGGTTAGAAATGCGTAGCGCCAAGGACAGCGTGGCACAACCCTGCCAGGATTAGGTTTAAATCTACCTTGGCTAGAAATAGACAGAAAAACACGAGCAGCAATGTTACTTTTTTATGCTGTGTTGCTGAAAAATTAAAACAATCCACTAGGGCTGTCAGAGAAAAGCCTTCAGTTCCCTCTAGGCTGCTCATGCTAAAAAATATAGGTACCATGGAAATGTTAAATATTGTTCTGGTTGCAGTTGCTCATGATTTTTTTTTTTTTTTTTTTTTATCTGACACAAATTACCAGAAAGGTAACACTTGAAACTTTAACCTACTCAGTTGACTTTTAAAAGTTCTCGTAACTTTTCACATCCTGTGCAATTCAATGTGACAACCAACCTGACAAATTAAAAGACTCAAACTGTGAAATATTGTTTTTAAAATGACTGAATCAGATTTGCTTTTTCTTTTTTCCTGCACATTGTCTTTATAGCATTTTTCCTGTTTTATCCAAATTTTGCAAGCCCATATCCCGGCACTCTTAGTACTAACTCCACCTTCGGTCTGGTGGTGCCACCATCCGCTTTTTTTCAACTACAGGAATCGAAGCTTCACCAGATGAGCATAACACACCGAGTGTGTATGCTCCAACTTACCAGTAGGAGTCACTAGTTCAGGAACACGTTCACGGCTAGTTTGCAAGGATTCATGACTAAATCAGAGATATCATCAGAAGCTAACAGTTGCTAATAATCTACTGAATTACACACAATTTCACCACATGCTAAAATCTGTTATCATAGTGTTTGATCTCTGTCTTAACAATTTGTGAGACTTCTGAGTGAGAAATATGATTAGCAATTTGGCATCAGAAATTTGAGGCCACCCCAGATTTAACATGAGCAGACTGTGTAGCAAGTTAATCCCAAAATGATGTGGGAGAAGGCAGACAGCAGCTATTGAACAGAATGTTAAAACACATCAGTAAGGGAGTTGGAACACAACAGGAGTGCTGCACTAGTGCAGACCTTCATTAAAAATCATTTCTTAAGCCAATAGTGGCTACATAATGTGCTCTTGTTGACAAATTCTTCTTGAAAACTAATTATTGACATTTATTTTATATATTTTTGTCATTTCCTGTGCAATAAATTGTAAAACAAGCAGTGCGTTGATGATTTTTTTTTTTTTTTTTAAAGCTGGGGGTGGCCTCAAACTTCTGGCCTGTAATGTGTATTGCTTATTTAGCGATGTGATTTAGCTAATCGGATGTGGGAAGAACAGGAAGAGATGCTGTGTTACCCCAGGACCAGTACTAAGAACCACTGTGCTATACAAATAAAAATGATAATTATTATTTAATTGAAAATGATTTCTCACAGACCTACCACAGCACATGATCAACTGCTATGATTATACATTAAAAAAAAAAAACCATTAAGCTGTCTGATTACTGTGACTGGCTGTTGAATATTGGATGATTATCAGGGCCAAAGCTGGCAAAAGAGACACCTGTTACTCATTACAACCGTCAGAGATGACAGGTCAGAGAGGCGAGAGGACGGTCAATAGACGCCTCTTTTCCATCTGCACATTCAATGGAGCGGTTGGAGCTGGCATCATCAATATGCAACTTCAAAGCCCTCGGGAGAGCGCCGGAGAGGTGCGTGTGTGTGCGTGTGCATGTTATGTGTGTGTGTGTGTGTGTGTGTGTGTGTGTGTGTGTGTGGCTGATTACTCATTCGTGTCCCCTGAGTGAGCCTCAGCCATTCAGTCCCTTTGTGTGCAGAGCGAGAGAGGAGACGAGAGGCCCATCTAGACATGAGATCACAGATTATACACTTAACGCTTCACCAAGAGGGCTCGATGGAGAGCAAAATTGAAGGAGAGTGGGAGAAAAAACGGGGAAGCAAGAGGGAGATGAAAGGGAGAAAAACAAACAAGAGGGTGATCGGTGTGAACTGAAAGGGTGAAAGAGGAGGCAGAACGGACAGAGGGGAGAAAGGCAAAGAGAAACTGTGTGAGAGAGAAGCAGGAAGGACGGAGCAAGAGACAAAATGAGGCGAGACAACAGTTTGAACGGTATTGTGCTTTCTTATCGGAATAGAAAAGCAATTTTATTGCCCACAGCTTTAAAATGTGCAGTGGAGTGTTTACTGCGATGATGATGCTCATTGCAGCTCTGTGAAATGATTTGGATTACACCAGGGCTAAACTGGCCTCTAAACAATAATCTGCATTCTGTTTTCTGCATGATCTCATTTTTAGCAAACAGCAGTGGTACAAGAAGTTAAATTTGTCCGAATCATAACTTTATGTTCGTACGTAAAAATATATGTAATCTTTGTTTTTTTACCCAAGGATTCATATAGACTCGCTTGGTCTGAAACAGGAATTTTCTGAGAACAAAATGTAAAGCAATGCCTTAAATGGTGACATTTGAGTTGAGATAATTGTTGTGAATGTGTGAAGAGAAAAAAGCACCTCTCTCTCTCTTTTCTCTCTTTCTGTGACTGTGATAAATGAAGACACGTTGGACTGACTGTAGCCTCCAGACACAGAGGGAGGAAGGGTAGCCTTTTAAACACCCCGGACTGCATTTCCCATAAGCCTTTGTACTAGCGTCTGCACAGATGGCAGAAGGAAGAAGACTCATCTCCTGAAATCCTGATCAGAGCAACAACAGAAACCATGCATGCATACAACAGTCAGCAAGACAAAGGTATCAACCAAGAGCTTTTGGAGGATCTCAGAGCTATTACTCGCTAAATGTGGAGAGAGAGAGAGAGAGAGAGAGAGAGAGAGAGAGAGAGTCTTGAAGATCTTTTGAGAGAAGAACACACATCAGACTTTGCAAAACTACACAGATGCCACACCGAAGGGTTTAAATCAACACAACTTACCCAGGCAGGTTTGTGTGTGTGTGTGTGTGTGTGTGTTGGTTGCATTTACATAACCTTCAAAAAACTTGAAGCATGGTGGGAATGTCAAGGACAAGGAACTTAGCATGAATTTCCTGTTCTTGATAGTTCAGTTTAGAGCTGGGCGATACAGTTAAAAAATAAAATCTCAATTTTTTTTTTTTTTTCACACTTTATGGACGGTTTTTGATTTTAATCTCGATTTTTCTTGTTTTTCTCCAAACTAACTAANAAAAAAAAAAAAAAAAACTTTGCAAAATAAAATGGTTTTTACATCAATTTACAGGTTTCTTGCGAGGAACACTTGCTGTCTGGCTTGAGACAATTGACTGGTAGGTTTAATGAGCACAAAACGGGCTTGTTTTACACATTTTCCCCTTAAAAACAGTTAGATATTAGTTGTTGTTGTTTTTTTAAATCTCGATTTTGCGATTCAGCCATTTTACACATCGTACCAAAACGTAAAATCAAATTAATCAATTAAATCAATTTATCGCCCAGCCCTAGTTCAGGGTAAGTTCCTAATTTTGTTCCAAACCTTAGGTTGGACAGTGTGTTCTATGATACTTTGGAATAATAGTGACACAGGTCAGAATTTGAAACCGCAGCTTGATCCTCCTGGTTCATTCGATGATTTTAGACAACAATGTGAATGCATCATGGTGGATTTAGAAACATGGCGCTGTTGTCATTTCTTTTTGTTATAAACAGCATTAACAAAACTAATTGCGAGATATGAAATGCTAAAATTCTAAAGCTAGCAAAATTCCTGCACAACATTAACATTGTTATGCTAACTTTGCATGGATACATAAATAACTACCAGACATGTTGTTTGTTTGTGGAATTGGCACTGTACATCAATACTTTGATAAATAAAGCTGTCTATATATATTTGAAATGGTTTTGGTGTTTCCTGTTTGTTTAGACAAAAACTGAAAAAACCATTTCAATCACATATCATCCATGAAAAAAAAAACTCGATTTCATTTGTTTTTACTTTTCTCCACATGATGTGTGAGACATCACTAATGGATCACAAGAAAAATGACGCAGCCCCATTCAGCCACTCTCTGTGATTGGACAGAGACTGATGGGTCTGTGTTGCACCTTTCATCTTCCCCCCACCTCAGACTACAATGCTAAGTTCCTGTTAACAGCAGCAAAAATACAAACATCCAGAAAGTTTCACATAGCCAATCAGAGCTTATAACAAGCCACACAAAATCCAGATAAACAGGGTGACTGTGACTCATTATGTCTCACTATATTGGATCTAATGTGTTATTCCACTCGCACAGGCACACACCCACTCCCACACGCATAAACCCCATATGAAGAACATGCATTTTGCAATTTTTAATACACACAGCATTTTCCCAGTCGGAGAGTGCAGATGGCACTTCGTTACAAGCTGGTAATTCAGCTTCATGCAGCAGGTCTCTGCTGCAACAATCATATCCTCTTCAACTTTAACACTGTTCTCCTCTCTCGCTTCTCTCTCACGCTGAACCAATCCAATCACAGAGACTATTAAAAGTGAATTGGAGAAAATAAGCTGAGCTTCAGGCTGAGTTATGAATGCTTATCTACTGTACTCTTAAGGGACCAAACCATGATTTTGTATGTTTGAGCCCAATAAATACAACCTGAATGTACATTTCATTACTGCCAACCATTTTCCAAAATATACCATTGGAGCAGTACATTTTAAATTTGTTTTTCCTACCTTCTTGGCAGCCATTTGTTTCAGTTCATTCTAATATGGTATAAAATATCAACTTGTACAGACTTAAAATGTGCTTGAGATTAGTAATCCATCACAGCAAAATAAACATCATTCTTATTTTTCTCGGTCACTCAATTATCCGATCCAACACAGAGCAAAACTGTATGTCTCCGCCAGGGAATATAGTCCCAGATGAAGACGAATTTTATCAATACTTTAAAACGACCGTGTCTTCTACAATCTTACACAAATATTAGCAGGTGAAAATTTGAAATTTAAGGTGGGTGTATTACTTGAATATTTGATTTTCATTAGGTATTTTTGGCAAAATAACACAAAACGGTTTTAAGTTTTGAAAAATGGTTGGCAGTAATGTAACGTGTGCAGGTAGTATTTATTGGGCTCAAACATGCAAAAACACTGGTATAGTCCTTTAAATCAGCTTTTGCATTTTCCATTATGATTAGTTTATTTGTTTAGGCCTCCATTAATACTGACTTGTCCTTCACTGAGAACATTGGTCCACAATCTGAATCGCAAGATGCATAAAACTGGTGTATTCATGCGGGATCTTCACTCACTTTTATGAAAACGCTTCAGGGACAAGTATGCAAACTAAGCTCAACTTCAGATTCAGATTCAAGGTCCTCTGGAGAAATTCCAAATTGGACATTCACGGTGTTGAAAATGCAGACCAACGATGCGTTCAGAATAAGCAGCATGTAACGCACCGAATGAGAAATTAGGTCGTGGGGCGTTGCAGCACAACAGGATTTAATTCTCATCTTAATCTGACATATGGGAAACGTTGTGTATGCATAAACATTGTGGCCTATGGGCAAAGTCGCCTGTTTCCAATCAGCTGCTGTGATCCTGTCAAGGGCAAAATGAGCAGAGGGTGACAAATTCCAATCACGCGGCTGCTACCTTCAATTTAGAAAATAAGTGTACTCTCTGCAGTTCTATTAGATTCAAAATACTGACATTTGTGTCACTATTAAAACGCTCCGGGAAAGCTGTACCCTGGGCAAATTTTCCACAAATAAATCTCAAATATGCATCTGTACACATATCAAAGAAAAGCAAAGCTACGGAGTCTTCTTTTGCGTTGGGTTGTCAGTTTATATTAATGCTACCAGAAACCACGAATGGAGAAGCTGAATAAAAGAGGGGAAAGAGGGCGAGATAAGAATGTCTCTAGTTCACTGCAAACCAATGCAGTGTTTCTTTTCCAAACTCCCACATGACTCATGCAAGTGCACCCTGAACCATTCACACACACGAGCAGATAACACATGCACACGCACTTGACAAACCTTTTTTCCTTTTGCTACATACTCACTGTTCAACGGACGAAAGCTTTTTAAACAATTCATTGCAAAAAAGTCATGGAGATCTTCGTCATTTGCACATACACTCACTTTGTTCATCGCTCACACACACTCACACACGGACAAAACAACAGCGGTGACACACATGAAAGAAAGACTAAAAAAAAAATAGAGCAAGAAGCCAGAGAAGAGGAAGAGCAACAGCACTGGGGAGATAAAGAGAATCTTTCCAAAAAGATCCAATAATAATAGATCCATTTCATTATCATATGAGCATCTTGTACAAAATGTTGTTTTTTTGAAAGTCTGGACTGAGATGGAGGAAGGAGGGATGAAGGAGGGTGAATAAGAGCAGAGCAGAAGAGGGCAGAGACAACAGGGAGGAAGAGAGTGAGAGTATAAAGAAAGTAAGGTCAGACATCACAAATAGGACAAAACACTGCAGAGTAACTGTAATGGTGTGAATGTTTGCGCAGAGAGAGAGAGAGAGAGAGAGAGAAAGAGAGAGAGACATGACAAACACGATAAACAGAGCAATCATACGGCAGACTCTTCAGCACAAAGGACAGCTCCTCCTCTCTCAATGACTAAGAGAAGTTTAAAAATCCCTCCCTGCAAAATTCATCAGGAAAACTGCAGCTCTTCTTATCGCAGAGTTGAATAATTTCCTTTAAACAACAACCTCAGTGTTCTTTAACATATTATACAGAGCCCCGTGTTCTTATTTTCATTCCAGAATCTATTTCAAAGCTTTTGCAATGCTTTAATGTGCAAAAAGCATACAAATCCACTGTTTCTCTCCTTTGCTATAGTGCTGCTGTGCACACTGAGTGAAAACAGACTAATTTAGATACTGTCTCTTAAAGGCTCCCTCCTATTAAAGCCTGCTGTGTTCTGATTATCATCAGGCATGACTTGAAAACATCTATCATCAAACACTCTCTCCCCAGTCTTATACTTGGAGGGTGTCTCTAAACAGGTGTGTAGGCGGCTCAAGGTACATGTTGGCATCATAATGTTTCAGACGTTAAGGACTAATTAAACGAAGATTTCAGGGCAGTTCAGGTTTGTCCTTTGTCCTTCTGAATGCATTTCTCTGGGAACACAAAATTCTGCAAATTCAACTATGTTCAATAAATTCTCCAAACTATAAAAATGAGGCGAAAAAAAGCAAAAATCATAACATGTCAGTTTTAATAAAAGTTTATGTAATGCAATCAATTGAAAAGTACTGTAGATATTTTCCTGATAAATCCATTTTTTTCTTTAAGCTTAACATGCTGGATTGCTTGATTTTGCTTTTATTGCCTTTAAAATGTTTTAATGCATTTTTGCCTTGTGTAAAGCACTTTGAATTGCCTTTGTGTTTAAATGGTGCTATAAAAATAAATTTGCTTTGCCTTTACTATGGAGAAGAAGCCCAGTCAGAAGCCTGAGTTGTGGAAAATTTATTTAAAATGTACTAGAATTTTTAAAAAAAATCATTGATTTAACTGCCAAATGTACTTACAGAATTCTACTTGAGCTTTAGCCCACCATTAACCGCAAATACGACTGCATCTCTGTGACTGGATGTTTATTACCACACTTGGAGTCATATTTGACTTTTCTACAAATGTTGGAAACACAGTTGTTCATTGTTTTTATTTCAGCCAGGAAATTTTCAAATCCATCCACATCCCTGATCTACACTCTGTCTCTGATCACTGTCTCCATGCTGAAGCACAAGGGATAAAAAATACTGTATGTAGGTGCTATATGATTACCATCAATCTTATCTTTAAAAAGCTAATGTATGGGGAAAAGTTATACTTCCTCAGTACATATTTTTGCCATGTTTCTCTACAAACACTTTTTGGTGGATAAGTCATCTGAATACAGATACAGGTACATCAATATCAGCTTCAAAAATCCAATATAGACTGTTTTTGCTGTTTTGAATGCAACAATGCATTCTTATGCTGTTTTTACTTCAGGTCTGAATCCAGTTAAAAATACTGCAATTTAGTGCATCCTATTTTTCAAACATCTTTGTACATTTTTGGAGTCCGTGTATACGTGACTGCTTATGGCTAAAACATCCAGGTCAGAAAAACATGCACAAGTGACCACAACTCCTTATTCAACTTCAGTTTAAAATGTCTGGCCAAGATTGCTAAAGAGGCTTATTGAGCAATAAGCCTCGTCACATGCTATTGGGCAATAAAAACAATTTTTTTTGTTTCCCTTTTGCCTCACAGAAAATACCCCACACAGTGCCCACAAGCTGTGTACTCTCAATGTGTATACAAATAGAACGTAGGCTTAAATCTGTTCAAATCAGTTTGGTTTACTAGAAAGCGTTTAAAACATGACTGATGATCTTTACAGGGAGGCACAGATATCTAGGTGACGAAAGAGGGCGAGATAGAGAACATCTGAAGCACAGAAGAAGAAAGAGCAGAGGCAGAAACTGAGAGGTATAGAGAGAAATAGCATCAAGGCTTGCTGGTGACTGTGAGGGCACCATTCAAAAGACAGTAAGAGATGAGTGCGAAGCTAAAGAAATCTACCGGATACAGAGAGAGCAGAAAGAAGTCACTGGTTAAAACAGGGAGGTGAAGCAGGAGTGTCAATTATCAATCTTCCACTCCAAAGAAAAGATTCTATTGTGGAAAGAGGCAACTAACTTTTGCTCCATCCTGACTTTTCTGCAATCAAACAGTCAGCGTCGAGGGCATCCTTGAGTTCTGTCGTGGGGACCTTGGAAGGAAGGACCTGAGGCTGTGTTTCAGCACTTTAACAAGGCATTCTTGTCTTGACTGCTAAACTCAAATGTGCTGATTTCCAAGAAGCTGAAGTCCTACAGAGCATCCTGCATGTGTACTTATTTATTTATTTACATCTAACTACGTTTTTTTTTTCAGAGCTGAAAGAGAAGCTATAAGGGAGAAAATCTGAATTTATGGCGATTGTTGACTACCGTATATACTCAAGTATAAGCCGAGATTTTTACCAAATTTCACAAGGCAAATCGGGGGGGGTTGGNGTATATACTCAAGTATAAGCCGAGATTTTTACCAAATTTCACAAGGCAAATCGGGGGGGGTTGGCTTATACATGAGTAATTCAAATCAGATCCCAGAGAAGGAAATTTCCAGGTGTAGAAATACTACCCATTACCACTACCCATAGAAAACAGTTTAAATCATACCTTAGAATGATGTATTTCATGACTAAACATCTTATTCAGCACATTTTGCGGCAGCCAGTAAGCCGTGATCTGTCAGTTACAGTAATCAGCTGCTGAAATAAATACCATGTTTACCGGTACGTGGATTATTTTCAGAAAATCAGAGGAATGCTATGACAATACCCAGAAAAACAGGTAATTTCCTAAACAAATAAACTGATGGAACAACATCAGGGGGTCGGCTGAGGGAATTCCAAAAGTATCAAGGAATGTCCAGCACATAGACAGACCCGCATCGATTCAGGGACATCTGGTTTTGTTGTCCATACATACAAACTGAACTGGCTATAATTGTGGGTGAAAATACAACAAGGGGTTCTCATCCTGGTTGCTGCATTAAAGGCACTGATGGATTGAGAGGCAGGATCTTGGGGGAAAGCATGGACCTTCATGCTTCACCCGCCAGGTGAAGCATGCCATATAGGTAGCACCTAGTCCTTCAACCCAAACCAGCTAGCAGAGGGACCTGGGCATTCCACACTGGGAGAAAAATGAAGACATCCATAAAGAGAATAATTAAAAAGGAGTGTTCTGAGCATTGGCTGTGTCGGTGGGATTCAGAAACATCAGAGCTGCAGGAAGAATCTCTCTATCAGCTCATATTTGTCCCCCGACTGTTGTTAGGACCTTGGTCCCTATTTAGCTTCCTTTCATCTGTCTCCTCTGAAAACAACAGAGGAGGCTGGTGCAGTTCAGCAGCAAAAAGACAGGCTGAAGTAGGAATGTGAGGAGTGAGAACAAAACAATTTGAAGAGAACTTGAAACAATCTCAATTTCCACAACTTATGTGGACCCGGCTACTCTGTGGAAAATGGGCATGAGCGCCAAATTGATCGTGGAAAAACAGGCAATGCAGACACTTCAGAAAGGAGCTTTTCACCACATTCAGACTGTAAGTCCATCCTGTCTGAAGATATAACATCCTCAAGAGTGGTTTTGAATCATCAAAGCAACACTGACTATGAGACATACAGAGCAGTTTGGTAAAAACAAAAAAGTCACGATGTGCTCGGCATTGAATTTGTGTTGTAGTATTAAAAATGTTCAAGTAGTTTCCTTGAACATCTCTTATTTGATCATAAATGAATGATATCAATCATTCTCTTTTAACTGGTCCGTGGGTGTCTGTATTTAGTGCATGCGTGCATGTGTGTGTGTGTGTGTGTGTGTGTCTGAGATGAGGCAGGTGTATGAGCTGATGCTAAGTTCAAAGGTCAGCAGATAAGTGCAGCAGACCGAACTCAGGCCAGACTGGTTGCAATTCAGGATCACTAATCTGTTTGTTTGGTTTGGTTGTCCGTATGTGCTTTGGCGGATATACGTGTGTGTGCGTGTGTGTGTGTGTGTGTGTGTGTGTGTGTGTATGTGTAAGTAAGCATGCACGCACACACATGCACACATGCTCACAATCCACTCTAACAATGGAGAGTACTGTTCCATTGAGCCAGAGCTGATGGAGGATAACAGAGGCAGAAAGCAGCTCCAATGAGTCTTGGTAATCCATCATCATAAGACAGGGAGGGGAATGACACACACACAACACACACACACAAAACACAGGGCTGGAAGGGTGAGTTATTGTATAAAAGACCACACACAGCACAGACACATACTATACACATACACATATACAAAAGATAATCACAAGAGATCCGAGAAGCAGGGGAAGAAGTGCAGCACAAGAGAAACACACACGTACACAACAGCGAAGCTAAACTAGCCTCTCAACACACTCTATTGTTTTATTTTAAACACTTGGGGGAAAAAGTGTTTTCAGTGAAAGTTTGGTCCAAAGTTTAGAAAGCAGCAGAAAAACCCATCAGCACCAACTTACGCCGTCAAAGCGCTCCTGCTACAGCCTAATCACTAAGTCAGCTCCACTTCACACACGTCCTCCATCAGACGCTGCTGATGACGTGCTGTTAGAAGCGAATATTATTTGAACTACTGTAAAGCACAAACAGCAATAACAACATCGCAGTTGTCAGATATTTGGGCTTTGGAAAACTTTTAAAGGTATCCAGCTAAAGTTTGCATTTGTGGCGACCAACTAAGATTTGTGTATTTTGCAACTTTGACCGACTTGTTACGTAAACTTGATTTTTCGTATCAGCTCCTTTTGTCTTTAGACTGGAAAGTTTGCCCCTATTTGCATACCTTTAGGGAGCGTAATACATCAATACGTCATCAAACCACTTCCATTATGTTGGAAAAATTTACAAACAGAGCCATCTTACTCAAGGATATTTTCATGGATACTAATGGATAACTAATGAATATGAGTATGATATGAAAACTTTCACTGAGGAGGTTGAGTTAGAGTTTAATAGTTTAATAGGGACATATTGTGCTGCTTTCACTGTTTTCAAGGCCTGTTTTCACTCATTATGCACAGCAGTGCAGCAGCAAGGGAGAGTCAACGTGGATCAATGCGTTTGCGTCAAAATACACCCCAAAAATGGAAATAGGAACATGGAAATCTCTATAATTCAGGATGTCCCCTTTAATTGCTTGGCATTTGCAAAAACAATTTAAAGGACCATACCACATATTTTGCATGTTTGAGCCTAACATATTCAATTTTCATATGTTACATTACTGACAATCATTTCCCAAANTTTGCATGTTTGAGCCTAACATATTCAATTTTCATATGTTACATTACTGACAATCATTTCCCAAAGCATACTTCTGGAATGGTGAGTTAAACAATTTTTTCCTCCCTTCCAGACTGCCATTACTTTCAGTTCATTCTGGTATTAAAATCAACCTTGAAACATTCTGCAACCAATGGCAGTCTAGAAGGTAGGTAATCCATCATCGCGAACAAAACGTGTATTCAGGTTTTTTTTAGATGTTACATAATTTTACTGTTTAAGCGCAATAAAAAGCGTGGAGTGAATATATGTCTCCACCGGGGAATATAGTCCCAAAAGAAGACCTACATTTAGTGAAAAATTTAAATGACCATGACTCATAAGGCTGCGTAATTATTAGCAGGAGAAACATTGATTTTTAAGGTGGGTGTATCGCTTGAATATTTGATTTTGAAAGATTAAGTAATTTTGCAAAATATCAGGAAAACTAAAATACGGTTTTATCCTTTGGGAAATGATTGTCAGCAATGTAACATGCATGAAAATTGAATATATTAGGCTAAAATATGCAAAATGGGTAACATTAATATGTTAGATAAGTGATTGAAATAGACAAACATTTGGTGTTGTATTGATTTCATAGTTTACTAGATATTTTAGTTTTATTAGCTAATATAGCAATGAAAGATTAATAATTGATTAATTGTAGCTGCAATTAAATTGGGTTTCACTGGCCAAATGTATATGAGTTGTCTAAATTTATTTTGAAACAACTGCAATATAAACTCAAATTTACTCTTTTTCAATACAGAGACCAAATCAAATTACACTCTAGTTGTACTGACATAATATGAAATTTCTAAATAAAGTACCATTATTATAATTATACTAGAAATAAAATCGGGTTAAGAGAATCAAACGGATGGAAGGATGGATGTCAACTAACAAACACGTCCAAGCACAGAAAGACAAAAACACACACGTATACAACACACCTGCAGTAGGTTATCAAGATACGTCCTTAAATAGAAAATCAGACGTCCAATATGAGGATGTCAAATGTCAAATTCACTCACAAAAAACAATTTCTTATCAAAAGGTCACATCTATACAAAGTCTGTTCTCAAATATCACAGTCCTTCAGCAGCAGGCCCTCGCAGCCTTGAAAGCTCAGGGTCTATTCTCAGGAAGGCCAAACACTTGAAAAAGAAAATAAACAGTTCATCTCAAAAGGGTTGTAAGATTAAGATTAAAAAAAAACCAAACTCCAAGCTCTATTATAAAAGCTAAAATCATATCATGAGGAGAAATAACTCTGAGGGGATGGGGGAGGACAGTGAGAGAGGACAACCTGCAAAACTCATACAGACAGTTCATAAATCACAAAACATCAATTATTAAGTTCGGAGGCAAAAAGAATAATCTCGCCACAAATCCAATCCCTCAGAGAAGCAACGCCTGCGTCGGAAACCAAAACTCGCTTTGGTGTAAACAATATAAAGTGTTCAGGCTCCGAAACAGCAACGGAAATTTGCTGCATTGGTTTCTTGAAGAATTGGATGATAATTCCAGATATGACCCCCCCATGGTGACACGCAATACTCTTCAGATCCATACATTAGGCTGATTATGAGACGTGTGTGTGTGCGTGTGTGTGTGTGTGTGAGTATATGTGTGTGTCTGCATTCACATTCCATGCTCCAGCCTAATGGTGTTCCTGGAAGCCTGGAGGGAGAGGGATGGAGGGGATGGAGAATGGAGGGGAGCACCATGAAAAAAGAGGGTGTGGNGACGTGTCACCACTGCCCAATCTCAGCTGTTTATAATTAGGTGCAAGCAGCAAAGGTGCCTCCTTCTTCGTCTCTCTTTCAGAATCTGCGTTTGTATGTGTGAAAGTGTGACACCTATGAAAAAACATGGTGCATTGTGGGTATTTTCACTAATACTGGTTTTGATTCCAGTACGGATGGTCTACGATTCTTGTAAGATGGGCAGAGCAATTTATTACTATACTATTTATTTATTCATGATGCTCACTGATTGAGTAATTACTGCGATAAAATAAAAAAAAAAATGTCCTCATTGAGCTGAAGACATATTGAATATTGAAAATTATTTAAATGAGGTGGATCTAGGGCTTGGTGGGTGGGATGACCCCCCCCCCCNCCCCCCCCCCCCATATTCTCCAATCATCCCTTCTACCTCCAGGCTTCCAGGATCACCAATCTGTAACATGAAAGACTGCAATTTTAAAATCAGCAGAGCTGCATTTTTAATAATAACCTAAATAATTAACAATGTCATTTTAGCAAGTTCTAAAATGCCAAATTCAGAGCAGAAACGACAAGTGTGTGACCTTGCTGTAGATGAGTTTAGCCAATCAGAAACGGCCTTCCTGTAAGGCTGTATTTTGGGCTGGAAATGCAGATGTATAGGTACTGTGACATGTGGAGGACTTCATCATCAAGAAATAACAAAGCAGCAAAGAACCATACCACCCATTTTGCATGTTTGAGCCTAATATATTCAATTTTCATACACGTAATGTTACTGGCAATCATTTCCCAAAGGATAAAACCGTATTTCAGCTTTCCTGATATTTGCAAAATCTCTTAATCTTTCAAAATCAAATATTCAAGCAATACACCCACTGTCATGATCTGTTCTTTGGTCACTTCCTGTTTTATTTTGTAGTCTTGGTTTTTTGCTGTCTAGTTTGCTTTACTTCCGGTTTTTGTTTAGTTTCCCTCCAGTTTTCTCCATCACCTGTGTTCTATCAGTTAATCACGTCTTCAGTATTTATACTACCCTGGGTTCCTTTGTTTTCTGCCAGATTGTCTTGTTTGCTGGTCCTGTTTGCTTGTTTGTCGGGTTAGCTTGTTTCTTGTCTCCTGGTTTTCCTGTCCTTATGTTTGTTGGTTTGTTTCTTTTATTTTNGGGTTAGCTTGTTTCTTGTCTCCTGGTTTTCCTGTCCTTATGTTTGTTGGTTTGTTTCTTTTATTTTGTCGCCGCCTGCCTTGTGGATATCTGCCTCATTCCTGTAAGTTCATCCTGCCTCACTATCGGTAGTATTCTTGCCTGGACTTCAATTAAAGACTGTTTCTTCCTCATACACTGCCTGAGCCTGCATTTGAGTCCTCCTCCTGAACCCTCCTGTGACACCCACCTTAAAAACCGATGTTTCATCTGCTAATAGTTACGCAGCCTTATGAAGTCACAGTCGTTTTGGTACTATATTCCCCTGTGGAGACATACATTCACTCGGCGCTTTTTATTGCACTTAAATACTAAAATTACCTACTCAGAAAAACACCTGAATAAATCGTGATGATGGATTACCTATCCCAAGAACGTTTCAAGTATCAACAAATTGATTTTAATAGCGTACCAGAATGAAATGAAACCAATGGCGGTCTGGAAGGCAGGAAAAAAAATTTTAACTTACCGTTCCAGCAGCATGGAACGGTGAATGGAATGGCAATCTGGGAAATGATTGCCATTAAAGTTACATGCATGAAAATTGAATATGTTAGGCTCAAATATGCAAAATGGATGGTATGGTCCTTTAATTCCACTATGAGAAGAAAACTGGTCGTGTTTCGATGCCCATGTTAAAAAGCCACCTATTGCTGAAAATGCAGTTTTACAATATAACCAAACATTGTACTTTCAAGCCTAAACTATAACTATTAAAGCTGCTTTTGAAACACATTTTTGTTGTTATTCCGTTGGTTCAACACGGCACAGCTCTCTTTCCTGAGGTTTACATGATGCAATATTAAGTGCCTTGTCACAAATATTGCTCTACACACTGCTGCTGTCAGTTTTAGCAAAATGCTGCCAAAGTTTGGAGTCGGTCTCTGATGTTGTTGTTGAGACGTTTCCTTACCTAGATAAAGGTGTAGTGGCACAAACAATCTTGTTTTCCTGTCTGTGGCAGGTAGTTACCTAACAAGCCACGCGGCAGTCACTTTTAGGCTTTTATAACAGATTCACCATTATTAAAGGAGCATACCAGTGATCTTGCATGTTTGAACTAAATAAATACCATCCTCATACCGCTACTGCCAAGCATCCATCCATCATCCATACCTGCTTATCCTATTCTGGGTCGCAGGGGCTGGAGCTTATCCCAGTAGTCATACACTCATCTTAAAATTAAATGTTTTGGCCTGCCTACAGTTGCGCTCGATTGTAGAAGGCACGGTTGTTTTAATTCCTTGGTAAAAGCCATCTTCTCCTGTATATTTCCTGGAGGAGACATATAATTTCTTCTGCATGGCTCTGTGTTGGATCAATTAAATTGAGTAATTTTTATTTAAAAAATAATAATGGTGTCTGGTTCAATGTGATGGATTACCGATTTCAAGCATTTTTTAAGGCTCTACAAGTCAATTTTTATAGTGTACTGGAATGAACTGAAACCAATGGCTGCCTAGAAGGTAGGAAAAACAATTGGAAAATTTACCGCTTTTGGAAAATGGTTGGCAGAAATGTGTATTGTATTTATTAGGCTCAAACAAGCAAAATCACTGATATGGTCCTTTAAATTCTGTTTTTTGTTAGAAAATGTGTTAATTTCAGTCTGTAAGTGCTGCTGAAGTGATTCAGGAAGCAGTGCAGATACAGAAAGTTATTATCAAGAATCGTCTCAGTACTCCAAAGCGGGTGAGGACGCTGTTCTTATTTCCCTTGTCGGCATGGACACAATGAGTCGGCCATGACTTCATTGTTTGTGCTACAATCTGTTTGCGTTGCTGGCAGAGCAGTACGACCTCCACAGAAAAGGACACAATACAGAAGCCTCTGTCTCCTACAAAACATCTGAACATCTTCCTCACATCAACATGGATTGTGCAGGTCATATGAGAAATCCACTTCCCACAGCTCAAAAAAATCCTTGTTAAGTCTCTGTAATATGGAGACATTTTGCTATCTTACTTTTCTCTGAGTTTTTACTAGGCAGGATGACAAATTTTAGCTTTGGAAATCTTGCTTTTGCTGTTTGTTACAGAGAAGGACTCAATCAAAAATTAATCACACTAATGCAGTGCCCATTCAAAACATGCCTGTTCGGAACGTGCCAAACTTTATGGTGTGCGCCACAGCCTGCCATAATTTTGTTGCGCACGTCCTCGTGAGCTAGCTTTGTTTGCTGTGCTGTTCAAAATGTGCCTGTTCGGAACGGGCCAGAAACTCTTCCAACTCCATTTCCCCTTCAGTGTTCAATGACTAACTACTGATCTGTAATATGACATTAGTGTTGTGTTTGGTGGCTAATAACAGCAGCAGCATGGCTATCATAGGTTAAGGTTAGTAACACTAGCTATCATGGTTTACTAACAATAGCATTATGTCTTGGTAGCATTGTTAGCTATTGTTAGCTCCAATACAACATTAACTTGAGCTTCCAATATAGTGAAACATAACTACTTTTAACCTGCACAGCGCCATCAAAACAATTTTAATTTCCCAAATAACTTCTGCACGTCCTCAACACGTCCTCACGTCAGCACGTCAACTTCTGCATGTATGGGGTCAGGTTGAGACCATGGCACTGGACCAGAGCATGTGCTGCCACACCGGGAGCGTATCCTGCCACACGGACTACTTTTTACCAGCACAGCTCAATTCGAGAACCGCTCATCCAAACAACTTCACACACGACNCGGACTACTTTTTACCAGCACAGCTCAATTCGAGAACCGCTCATCCAAACAACTTCACACACGACAATGCACATCCTTGGGTCCTGAGCAAAGAACCTGCCAAATTTCAACTTCATACGGCGCCGGGTTCTAGAGATATTGGTGCCACAGACAGATAGAGATTCTGTCTTTATAGTTAGACGAAGGTCAGTCTGGAAGAACTTCCTGGAATCAAGTATCATTTGGTTTTTATTTATTTATGCCTTATTCTGTCTTAGTGTCCAGCTGCTCATTATTAGAACATACTTGAAACAAGCTGATTTCCATTAGAAACAGGCTGAAATATACTTTATCTGTTTGAAGAAAATCAGACTTTCAGGACTCAAATTGGCATGATAACGTCTTGCTAATGAACAGTCAAATTTTCTCAAACACAAATTAAATTCAAATGTGAACATCTCAAATTCACAGGAGAAATGAGGCTTTTCATCCGGTACATGTCGCAACTTTACATTTATATCATTTTATTGTTTTTCAAGGCTGCCATTGGTTTGTTGATTCCAGTACATTATTAAAATCAACTTGTAGAGACTAGAAACATGCTTGAGATTAAAAAAAAAAAAAAAAANTAAAAAAAAAAAAAAAATCCATCACAGAGAACCACATGCTGATATTTATTGTAGAAGTTACTTAATTTAACCAATCCATCATGGAGCAAAACATGTATGTCTCCCCATGCAGGGAATATAGTCCAAGTAGAAGACTACTTCACCCGAAAAAATAATAAAATGACATAAATGAAAACCTAAATGTGACCCTGAACATTTGATTTTGAAAGATTAGAAGATTTAACAAAATAACACAAAAACTAAAACACAGTATCCCTAATCTATATTTCTGAAAATGGTTAGCAAAAAAGTAGCATGTATGCAGTTATCAAGCTACAACATGTACAAACCACTGGTATGGATTTAAGTGGATTTATTGGATGAGATAGAGTACTTTAGGGGTCGTAACTCTCATCTGCATTCACAGGTTGAAGTCTGTTTCATGGAGAGAACATCAGCCTTCACTCAGACAGCAACAGACCATGCATCAAGAAACCGACAAATGTGAAACTAACTTCTCTTCTAACGTGGAGTCAGGTGACTGATGCTGTCTGTTATTCCTGCTGCAGGGGACGTACGAGCACAACAGGGAGATGCAAGTTGGCTGAGCTATAAAATAACATTAGGAGTAACTGTCGAATACTTAATTTACACACACATACACAGACACGCACACAAATACACAAAGTTTGGCATAATCAACCTTTGGCCACTGTGGAATGCTGCATGATGAATTGCTACACAGTTAGCAATACTTCACAGTAAAGCAGATGTGTGTGAGTGTGAGAGAGAGAGAGAGAGAGAGAGAGAGAGAGAGAGAGAGAGAGAGAGAGAGANAGGGAGAAAGGCGAAGTAGGCCAGCATGAATATAAAATCACCCCTGCCAGGCAATGATGTGGGCTACAAGAAGGAAAGGATTGTGTGTGTGTATGTGTGTGTGTGTGTGTGTGTGTGTGTGTGTGTGTGTGTGTGTGTGTGTGTGTNGTGCGTGCAGGCATGCATGTGTTTGTGTGTGTGTGTGTTGCCAAAGAAAATGTGCAGATGAGGGTGTACAAGACTAAAGCAAGGGTTTGTAGGAACACTCATTTATCAACTCTCTGGGATGTTGGGGGCATACACACACACACACACACACACACACACACAAAAACACACGCACACACCAGGTGATTCAAACAAAGCAGATTGTAATGTGAAGATTAGTGCATTGTAGGGGTGCTAGCCTGAGAAATACACACATGCAATTTCACACCCGGTAATGAAGCAATATTTCAACAGTGTTCTTGATCCAAATGTGCCATGTGATGATACCCCTGCAATTACAACTGCAAACACCACCCCTACACACACACACACACACACACACACACACACATTAAAAGAAGCACAAAGAGCCAGACACAATAGCATGAACCAGCCAGACACAATGACAGTAAACATGGAGAGGAGCAACAGGGCTAATTAGGAAAATGGATTTTTATGTAGTCTTTAGATGAATATTAGCATTAAAATTAAATTAGCAAATTAAAAAATGGCAATGATTGCAAACTGCAGCATTACTTTGGACTTCAGGGTCATTAGGGCATTAAAAATCTCCTTACTCTCTTGTAAAATGCAGCAACAGTAGTTTCCTGTGTGGGCGTCCCCTGGTCACCAGGAGGACACCCAAAGGCCCCAGGGCACATGTAGCAATGAGAAAGTTAAATTATCTGCATTATCTGCAGTTAATATTGATTTTTTTCTTTTTTTTTTTTTTTTNTTTTTTTTTTTTTTTTTTTTTTGTGATTCATACAATTCAAAGCATATTTTTTATGAATTGAGCGCTTCAGTCAGAATAAGTCGTTCTATTTATGTCTTTTTAGATCAATACTGTTGATATATAATCAATGAATTTATAAGTAAGGCATATATGTAGACAGTAAACTACTGTGTTTGTCATGCTATAAAATCAAATTGATTTTTTTCTGAAATATACCATAAAGAGCAGATATTATATGACAACTAGGAGCTACTCAGGGATTCATTTTTCTCAGTGGTCTTCGAAAATTACAAATTCTGCAAGAAACGTAAATACTAAAGCCTCGACTCAATACCCCAACGCTCCTTTTGTCATCTCCTCTTCATCTTCATCCTCATCCATGCTTACAAAAGCATAGGCAAGGAAGAAGAGATCGAAGACGTGTGGTAAAAGCAAATTGCCTCTCTCTAGGTTTTCTTAGCTCAAAATGTGGCAAAAAAGACGAGTGGGAGGAGAAAATGTGGAGAAAAAGAACAGGCGAGGAAAGGCACCGCAGACAACTCCATTAGCTCCTCACAATAGGGATCATCCACATTCATCCACCAGCGCCTTCAACCAAGCCAGGAGTCAGGGAGCGAGGGACGAGATTACACTAAGAGGTTAGGGCAATGGATGTGCTTAGAAGAGATAAAGAATGGAGAAATGGAATGAGCAACTGACAAGTAACAAGAGGCGTCTTTAAGAAAGGGTGGAACATTTTCTTTTCTGCGTTCTCCTGGTTCTCAGAAAGTGCCCTCACCTAAAAACTGACACAGCTTATCCTCGCAAAAGTCCCAGCGTCCAGAAATAGCAGCTCATGAAGGATGAGGGGGAATTTAGAGAAGTGGAGCAGAATTAAAGCACTGGAAGACATGGAAAAATGAGCAGTTTAACATTTCAGCTCATATTAACATGCCTGGATGATTAGCAATGCAATTTAGGCCGGAGAAAGAATAACGAAACCACAAAAAAAAAAAGCATTATACTTTAAAAAGAATCACTATGGAGGTATACACTGGTATTTAAAAAAAAACAAAAAAACTTGGGAGTGATGAGATTTGTCATTTAAGGAACACTTGACATTTAGATTTTTAATTTGTTATGTTTCTTTCCACAGATGGAAAAGGTTTCTGCATTCATCTCAGAGCGAGGGAGTATAGTAGCAGCTGCAGCCCTCATTTTCAATAAGGAAAGCTAACCACGCTAACAAACCAATAGAAGCCGTGCCCACAGCGTGACACATTTCAAGATAAAGAAAAATGCCCAATTAAAACTCAAAATGTCAAAGTTTTTCTTAAACAGGGTCAGACTTTATACAAAAAGTGAACAAGCTTTCCCTGGATTCAGGTCTGAAGTGTGATGAGGCCCTACAGGGGAGCCGGAACTCATCACACCCCCACAGAAACCATGAGTGGACTGATACGAGACTCAAGAAGGCAAAGCTGAAGGACAATCACTGACATAGGGGTGTGGAAACTTTCCTGTGATATTTGTACTTTGCAAAGGTTTTGCCATTTTCTAACTGTCATAAAAACTTCTTCTCTACTCCACGAGACTTAAAGGACCAGAGGTTTTGTATGCTTGGGCCCAATAAATATAAACTGCAACCACATTACATTAGTGCCAACCATTTTCCAAAACCGTATTTTACTTGTATTATTTTGCCAAGTACCCTAATCTTTCAAAATTAAATGTTCAGGTGATAAAGTCAGCATTCTGTCTGCTAACATGCGTGTTTGCATGTAGAACACCATTTTCATTTCTAAAAGAAAAGCAGTCTTCTCCTGGGACTATTTTCCATGGCAGAGACATAAATTATCTTCTGTAGCTCCATGTTGGATCAGTTAAACTAAGTAACCTCAACAAAATAATAATAGCAGCATGTTGTTCGCTGTGATGAATTACTCATTTCAAACACATTTCAAGTCTCTACAATTTGATTTTTACAGCTTAGTGGAATCAGCTGATACCGATGGCTGCCTGGAAGGTAGGAATAAAATTCAAACATTTACCACTCCAGTAGTTTTTTTTTTTTTTTTAATTAAGGAAACTGAGCAGTAATGCAATGTGTACACTCAAACATGTATAACCACTGGTATGGACCTTTAAATATTCTACTCTTTACTCGAATACATTTATCTCATTGTTGCAGTTGCTTTGCATATTAAGGGCATTTTCCTTTACTTTACGAAAATGAATTTTGAAGGCAGAACTATTACTTTTTCCTCCATAAAAGATGTACTTCTTCCACCATACACATGCACACACACACACACACACACACACACACACAGTTTTCAATTTTCCCCCTGAAACTCTGAATCATNGCACACACACACACACACACACACACACACACAGTTTTCAATTTTCCCCCTGAAACTCTGAATCATTTTCATCTCATCTTTCTTCCTTTACCATCTCCCTCAATCACTCCCTCGGCCATCACTCTCTCTTTCTATATTACGTTGAAAGAAATCCATTCTCTCTCTCTCTCTCTCTCTCTCTCTCTCTCTCTCTCTCTCTCTCTCTCTTCACAACCCAGCTGCGTAATAAATAACAAAATCGTTTTTGACCTTCCTTGAGATGGAAGCCACACCCCCTGTCCTCTACCTCTTTGTATTTGAGTGTGTATGTGTGTGCGTGTGTTTGTGTACAGTTAAAGGACCATATCAGCAATTTTGCATGTTTGATCCCAACATATACAACCCACATACAAGTTACGTTACTGACAACCAATTTCCAAAACATAAAACCACATTTTAGTTCTCATCTTATTTTTTTTAAATCCCCTAATCTTTCAAAATCAAATGTTCAGGTGATATACACACACACCTTAAAATTCAATGTTTTGCCTTCTAACATTTATGCACGATTGTAGAAAGCAGTCATTTTAATTTCTCAGTAAAAGCCGTCTTCCCCTGGGACTATATTTTCTGGCGGAGACATTTATCTTCTGTGCAGCTTCGTGTCAGATCGGTTAAATAAATTTACTAATAGACATGTTGTTTGCTGTGATGGATTATTTATCTCAAGCATGTTTCAAGTCTCTACAAGTTAATTTTAATAGTGTACTGGAATGAACTGAAACCAATGCCGGTCTGGAAGATAGGAAAAAAATTCTGAAATTTATCACTAAAGTAGCATATTTTTGGAAATGGTTGTCAGTAACGTACAGTATGTGGATTGAATATATATTGGGCTCAAACGTGCACGATCACCGGTATGGTCCTTTAAAATTATAGAGCACCACATGTAAAATATTTGTTTCTGTGGGTCAGTACCATCGATGATGTCATGTCCTCGCTTTGCTCAATGGCCTCCAGACACAAACTGACCATTAGCTTCTTAGTAGCATTACAGCAACTAATCTCTCCCAAAAATAACTCGCAACATCATCTGACAGAGTCTGGAATACACGAAAAACAAAATGCGCATCATCTGTCAGACACATTTCTTTTCAATTTCAGGGTTTCCTCAGATACGTGCCGCAGCATTAGCCTTTAGGTAGTGACCCTCTCCTTCACAAAGAGAGCCAGTCCCCCAAACATAACAGAAATAATACAAGGACTGCCAATGTTACTGCTGTACACACAGTTTAATTGGGCTGCATAAATGTAAAAGTTGCTGACACAATGATTTTAAGACATATAGCTGATTACATAACCAAATGCAACCGTCTCAGAGACAATTGGCTGCCTCTGCATTGTATTTTACCTGTCCACCACTCAGACTCAGATTTCAATAAAATGAATCAGTTGGATTGTTTTAGGGACATTGTTTCAGCAAAAATGAAGCATCCTGGTGGTTCAAGACGGGTAAAATGTAATTGCAATGTCCTGATTTGAATCCAGAAATGGAAGTTTGTTGCATGTCATTCTTGACTCTTTCTCTGTACATTTCCAGTCTCTCCAGTCACATAAAGTCAAATATAAAAATCAAAAACTTTAAAAGCATAAACTAGGAAGAGGATCATTGTTTAAAGCTAAACCTAAAATATGGGGGGGGGGGGGNTTCATTCCTAGGGTCCTATGTTCCTCAGCTCTATGGACCATGGGAACATAGGTACACTTCCAAAAAAATAGCAGATAGAGCTAGCTAATGCTAAAATGCAAATTTTAAGGCAAGTGAGAAGTTGATAAAATTGACTTTCAACATTAGGGAAACATTAGGGAAAGGTTGAAGAAACATGTCTAATTTCTCTTTTCCGAACAAAGACAGCCAAAGCCCCTTTCCTTTTTTAAGATAGTTTTTCATTCTGTCAGCTTTTAGCTCTCGGCATATTTTCTATTGAGGGTTTTCCTTTTATTTGGTTTAAAAAAAAAAAAAAGAAAAGAAAAAAACCTGGAAATTAGTTTTTCTATTTTTCTAAAATAAATAAATGTCCACTACCATATGGTAATATTTGAGTATCGTGTCATTTTAACTAAGATAAATTGATGTTTATTTTGCTAGCCTATGATGCTATGATGTAATTTTCTCTGAATGGCAATGGCTAAGAGACTCATGGTGTAGCTATAGTTATTAACCAAATATCTTACAATATGAGAAGAAAATTTTAGTTCCATTTTTTGCATTGAGAGCTAAAAGCAAATGAAATAGAGACTAACCCAGAAGTGGGTTGGAACTTCGGCTCTCTATGAGCTAAAGTACCAGGTTAGCATTAACAGTAGCACAAAGTATAACCACTGTCTCATCTGATAAAATATACAAAGGTATCACAAATAACTTGCTAAAGATATAGCGATTATAAATGCTGCACATTGCATTTTTAACAGTGTGCTGAGGCAAGAGTAAAAATATTCTGTTTAGTTCACCCTATTTTCTGAGCTACTGTATATAGTGGGGTTTTTTATGTATTCTATAGAAGATCAGCTAATTTACTATAAAGGCTTATCATGTTTAAGCACAGTTCCATCGCCAATATTTTCTCTTGTGCTTTAGACACAGCTAAAATACTCTAACAAATTACGACACATTGTGATTTTTCTGCATGACCAAGCAAGCAGATAACAATTCTGCAGGGAAATTGATAGGCTTTGCCAGGAGTCTGCAGCCATGGGGCAAACATGGAAAACAGCAAAATAAAACAGTTTGGTTGTCAAATCTAACAACTCCAGGGCGTAAACAGCATGATACATGAAAACTGGAAAAACTGGGTTACCTGTTCCTTTAGAGCTATTATGCATGCATCAGCATCCCAATGTCACTGCACTCCGGTCGGAGGGTCGAGCAAAAAATAACTGTATTTAACGTATGACAAGAGCAGAAACACTCTTTTCTAATGCTGTCCTCAATTTGTATCTTCTGCCCCAAACCTATCATTTTTCTCATCTTTGCTCACTTTTCAGTATCTGGTTGTGTATCCTTCATCCTGTATCCTTCGCAGAATGCTTTGGTGTGTGTGTTTGTGTGTAAAAGGTGTACTTCAGAGTTGATGTGTTGTGCTGACTCTGTACTGTTGGCTTTGGACTGACCTTGGTGATTGTGGAGTGTGTGGACAGGAATAATGAAACGTTTGCTAACAGAGACTCAGCAGGACCACTAAACAACTCAGGAGGGTATCAAAGCTGCTGAAAGACGCTGCACCTGACCTTAAGTTTCAATAAACAGATGGAACAAAACAAAAGGAACCGCAGAAGGAAAAGACTGAAGCGCAAATAACAAGAATGGAGGCCAAGAGGGAGGCAGAATATCTAAACAGTCTTTTTTCTATCCCAGACAAATATACAATTTTGATCCCCAAAAAAGCAGCATAACTAGATAGAGCTGCCTATAAATAAGTACAGCTGGTGCAGTACTTAGGCAGAGGGTCTGCAGATACTTCTCTTCATTCTTCAGAGTATAATAACAGCACAATAAGAACTGCTAGTTATGGATGGATGGATGGATGGATGGATGGATGGGTAGGTAGGTAGGTAGGTGATAGCTACATAAATAGCAGTGTTTCCCACAGGTTTGAAAATTTACTTGTAGTGATGGGCAGGCATCCAACCAAGCCCCCAACTGACGCAATCGTANAAAAAAAAAAAAACAAAAGAAAAAAGAAAAATTTGGATAACTGTGCAATAGAAGATTCCAACAAATGTTTAACATTGCTATTTAGCTTTAAAAATGCAAAGAAAAAGCAAAAAACACTCAAATCTAGCTGAAAATGGCCGCTACCAGACTGTATACTACTGGTTGCTAGGCAACCACAGTAACACAACAAGAGCACTTTTATTCGAGCTCAGCAGGATTTTAAAGGAAAACTAAAGAAACTAACTATAACACAGCAGAGGGAAATTTTGGGGAGAAGCATGGAGGTTACATATATTTTAAAATTAGAAATAATGATCTGGCTGGAATAAAAGCCTGGTNGAAGCATGGAGGTTACATATATTTTAAAATTAGAAATAATGATCTGGCTGGAATAAAAGCCTGGTTCTTTTCTCTGCAGTTAAGGTAAAATAATAATAATAATAATAATAATAATAATAAGTTAATTAATTAATTGAGTAATTAATTAATTAAAAAAAAAAAAAAGGNGCCCCGCCACTATTTGAGCATTTAAGATACGCTCATAAGGAAGGAGACAGATGCCGGTCTATGGGGTTGTTGCTGTAAAATGGATTAACATTTACACCCAATCATGGGAACTTTTAGGCCACTTCTATCTTCAAAACGACGGTAAGATCACAAATTTATTCCATATTTTAGTTGTGATTTGGTCAGCGGTTTGACGACATTAAATCTGTATTTTGTTTAAGGCTAGGCCGTCCTGTGAAACCTGGGCAGGTCTAAATTAACCTGGGTAAGCCACCCAAGTTTTGCCTATGTATGGGAAAGACTTGATGGATAGATAGATAGATAGATAGATAGATAGATAGATAGATAGATAGATACTGCATTGAAATTACATGTCAACTCTCTCCATTCTGTCAAAAAACATTTCTCCTCACTTAGTTCCCGACTTCAATATCCTATTATCACAACATGTCAAATCACGCACGCACAGCATGGGGTGAAAGTGGCTGATCGTTCACTAGAGAAATAGGGGCGTTTATCTACAAAAACCACCAGTGAAGTGACAGGAAAGAAAGCAGAGTCCTCTGAAGAGATGATGCAACCAGTAAGTAGGACCATGTGAACAGTTCATCCTTTTTATTTCAAAATAATAATTTACAAGAGTGCAATTTCAAATGGAAAGAGCTGTAACTGTAATAATAGCCTGTCATGAAATTCAACACAATAACAAGTGTGCAGTCTTCATGATGATTGTGACAAATCAGATTCAGCCAAGTAAGTGCTGGTAGTCAATAATCCTCACAAAGAACATAACATTTGAGGTACTGTAATACTTTGGCTGTCAAAAGGACAAATATAGATTAAAATCAGGTGTAAAGACACGACAAAAGGTCTTACAAATAAAAATCTATATTTGATTCACAATCTCAACATTGGTCAGAAAATTTGCAATTAACTATTGTCCCAAAATTGTTTAACTCTGCTTTACTATATAATATTTTATATATTACAGTGTTTCTCAAACTATGGTATGTGTACACCAGATGACTGAATTTCTGCAAAGGAATCAAAACAATGGAAATCTATAGAAATTCTGTAATTGTGGCAAATATTCACAATTAAAATGGGTTTCGATTGAAAATACTTTTTAAAGTTTAATTAGTACTCTTTTTGTAGAAGAATAAGATTTTTTTTTAAACGAAATTACCGATTCTAGGTGGGTGTCAGTAACTTTTCGCACTCATACTGTAAACTCGTCAATGTCAGAAAAGCGCACAGGCTTCTCTGTGATTTTTTAATTTGATTTATTTTTTATTATTATTTTGTTTTGAGTGTGCGGTTTGTTGCTGTTGTGTATTCAGATGTTTTGGTTTGCTCAGAGGTGGAACTTTGTTCAAAAAGTATGAGAACCACTGATAACACTGATTCCCAGCCATTCTGGCTTGTAATCTACTCAAATGAAACAATGTCTACACTGTAAAACCTAACAGCTAATCTTACTAAATGAAATAAATTAATATAACTTAATTCTAAAA
>VXCM01003858.1:0-90145 GCA_014773175.1 Lucifuga dentata
TTTATTCGGGCTTGGGACCGGCACAAGGTGGACACTGGCTTGTGCCCCCTTGAGGCTGCATTATACCTGAAACCCAGTATTCTGTTCAAATAAGCAGGTAAATTGTCTTTACTTGAGTTGCAAGGTACTGGAATTTCTAAAGTTCAATTTTTGGGTTCAAGAATGGCCAAAACAAAATAGCTTTTTCAGGAAACATATTGTTGTCCACCACAAAGAGAAAAAAACCATCTGGATCTAACTGGGACAGGAAAAGAAGTGAAAGGCCCAAACGCAGAACTGCTCAAAAGGATAAGTACACCAGAGTCTGTAGTTTAAGAAAGATCCTCTGGTGGCTGCTCCCTTAAATAGTATACGCCACCAAACACCAGTGTCATCTGCAACAATGAAAAGACAACTCTGGGATGCTGGCCTTAAAGGCAGAGTTTCAAAGATAAAGCCATAAGCTCCAAATAAAAAGAAAGTCATTTACTCTCCACTGTCTGTGTTATTTGTCCATTTTAATCTTTCTAATCTTTTTTCATTTTTGCCAATTTCAGATATCCAGTATTTCTGGGTGATTCCAAGCTTTTGAACACTAGTGTACAAAAACTTACATCAGCTTCTGTTCATTAATAGTTTGTTTGCAGTTGGCTCATGGAATAGGCTTTTTTTTTTAAGCCATATTAAATCAGTTTGACACATGGCTAATAGTGTTTTATATTGTCAGCAACTGCAATGATTATAAATTCCCTGATTAAAATTATTTGGGAGAATACAGCTTTGCAACTATGGCTACTAATTAGGATTACATGTTTTACAAGAAAGACAATTTTGTCAAGTACAAACATTTTTCTGAGAAAAATTAAATTAAAATATCAAAATATTTCACTTCATCTTCTGACTATACAGCACCTCATTACTTGCATTTTTCATTGCTTATAGTTATTCTTGTGATGCATTTGGCTTGTCCTTGCTCTGAATGCTCTGAAAAGCATTTCTGTATTTGTGACAAAGGCACCCAGCATTGTAATTGCCATCTTATGTGGAGTGGGCTAGAGGTATATGTCATGGCTACCAAAGGAAGTCGATTCTTTCTCCTTTCTGTTCCTTAACCTGAATAACTGATTTCACAGCACTTAGTACGATGAGGGGAGGCTGAGCTCATTAGTGCCCATAATCCATTCTATGTGCTCCTTAAATTGGCAATACAGAGACATATCAATTTGTCCTTGATGGTGAAAAATAGGGGGAAATGTAACAAAGCAGCATAAAGAAGGTGAGAAGAAAGGGAAGAAGGAAGCATTTCTGACGGGATTTCTGAGAACAAGTTACAAGGTTATAGCTACATTTCCTCTATGCCCATTCAGTTTGGGTGGTCCACAACTGCTATGACAATCTAAATACAGCAAGCATCGTCAGCCACTAAAACACTAATATTACAAATTCCCATTTAATCAATAAATATCTATAATTGCAGTCATAACTGAATTTGCAACAGAGCTGAACTGGGAGCCAAAATTCAAAACAGCTGCAGAACAAAAATAAAGATAAAACCTTGGCTTGTATTATCCATTTAAACAGCTTGCAGACATGATCTGATTCAGGATTATCAGTCAGTTCCTGCAGCAGAAATATTTCATATATATAAAAATATTAAAAAAACAAATCGCTAACCAAGACACCACGCAGCACTGGAGATACTCAAAAAGTGACATGACAAAAGCTGCAGGCTGTGTCAGAAACATTAACTTTGTATTGTCCTTTGACATATGCGCTTATATATTCATTTCATTTCCCCCTGACTGTCAGGAGTTTAGACAGCATTTATCAGAGGGGGCAGTTACCAACACTGCTAACAGAATTTAACATAATCTCTGTTGATGTGGAGAAAAAGTGTTTTGTAAAGAGATTAAGGTTTATGTAAATGTTTCAAAATGCAAGTAAAGCTATGAAGCTGCCAAGTGCCCCCACCTAACCACACACACACACACACACACACACACAGACTTACATGTACATACACCTGCCAAAAAAGCTAAATCCCATCCACCTCCGATTCATGGTATTAATAATGGATTATATATGCTGCTGAGTATAACAAATTGTAACAAAACATCAATTTCATGTATTTTTGGACCAAAATCATTAATTTAAACATTACAAGATATCATTGGTCAAAAGGCTTCTTGTTTGTTTGACTGAAATTTTAATTTTTTCTGCTGGAATTTTCCAATCATTTCAACTATATTTGTTTGTGGGTGAGTGGTATTTACTTGCTAATAGTTGATTTAATTCCTCTAAACAAACGATATCTTTCTGAAACACATTTCACCACTGCCCAGCACCCACATTCTTGAACAATGACAAGCTTTCAGAGAGGACAGAATTAAAATTCAAAGGCGAGGCGGCTCATTTTAGTTCCAGGAACTGCTGTGCGGAAAACACTTGACTGATTTTAATCACATTCTTATTTATTTCAGCTTAGAGCTCCGTATGACTTTTTACAATCCAGTGGTGATTTGCATGTGGTTTTCACAGTGCAACAGCGCCATCTAGCAGGTCACTGGAGGTATCAAAAGTGCTTCCTTTGGTTATTAGTTATTATGCCTTTGAAGCACTGCTGAAACGGCAGCAAACATTTATTTGCAGAATAGGCTGTTTTTGTTTTTTTTAATTTATGTCCCTGTCTATTTTGCACTCCATTGAGTCTGCTTTGCATTTTGTCTACTGCCTTCCCTATTCACTTATAAGTCTACCTAAATCAGAATGAGCCATAGGGTATGAATGGAACTTGGTAAATGCAGCAAATTCTCTGTCTGGGAGTTACTGCACCATGTTTCTCAAAAACTAAGAGTGCAAACAAAAGTCACAGTAAAAAGTATGAATATGCTTATGACTGTCTGAAAAAAATTGTTATGAAATGTTTCTATTTGAAACAGCAAATCATCAAAGTACCATGACTTTTAAGTACAGTTGTGAAATCAAGTGTTCCAATTCTGTGACTTTTTACTTTTACTTAACTAGTTTTCAAAGGGAAATGTAATTTTTTGTCAACTGTATTTATTTGATAGTTGTAGTTAATTAGTGTTTTATATGCAATACACATGCAATCACCATGCCAGTGATTTTGCATGTTTGAGCCCAATAAATACAACCCACATACACATTATGTTACTGTCAACCATTTCCAAAACTACATGGCTACATTTTAGATTAGTTTTTCCTACCTTCCAGACTGCTGTTTGTTTCAGTTCATTCCAGAATGCTATAAAAATCAACCTGTAGAGACTTGAAATATGCTTAAAACAGGAAGTTATTTAATTTAACCAATCCAACATAGAGCTGCACAGAAAAGAGAAAAAAGTGTCTCCACCAATAAATATAATCCCAGAAGAATACAGTTTTACCCAGAAATTAAAAATGACCCATGACTTCTACATTTGGGTGCACGAGTTAGGAGGCAAAACAATGAATTTTAAGGTGGGTGTATCACATGAACATTTGATTTTTAAAAATTAGAAGATTTGGAAAAATAACAGGAAAACTAAAATATGGTATAATTTTTTTTTATTATTATGGGTAATTATTGGGCTTAATCATGCAAAATCACTGGTAAGGTCATTTAAGCTACTTTAAGACATGAAAAGCATGTGTACTTTAGTGGCCTCTATTCTGTGACATCAGTAATTTCTGGCTCTCCTCTCCCTCAGTTCTCTCTAATGAAGCCATTTATTAGTGACAAATGTGATCAACCTCCTTCCTTTCTTCATGTCTCTTTTATCAACTCCACCACAGCTGATGTTCAGTGTGTGTGACAGCCATTAAAAATGTATACCATCTTTCCAAACAGTGTCCTGACAAGCCACTCATGCTCATTGGATATCAGTCATTAAAATTTAGTGAAGGAGGCAAAGGGTGGCCGAGGTATCAGGTTCCTCATTCAGGCTGTGGATGAATTTTTCAACGTCCTTTTACATCTACAGGCTCTGCTGCTGATGTCTCAAGGCTGTACGCCCTGACACTGCCGCTTTCTGCCTCTGCTGGTATTGTATCTGAGGCGTGACAAAAGCCGAATCAACAATAACAACATGAGTGTCAGGGTGGCTGTACTGATTCATTTACTCCTGGTTGTTGACAAGGCTGACTCTAAAAAAGGTGAGTTGCTATTTGTTATCTTGATGAAGCAAAGCCTAAGTTGGTAGGAGTGCTTTTTCTTATGAATTCCATATATACTGAGAAAGTTAGGCCTCAATTCTTCAATGCCAACTTTTAATACACTTTTTGATTGTATCAGGTTGCTACAACAGCAAAATAAATACATAAGCAAGCCAAGATTCATAAACTTTATTAAGTATCTTTTGCCAACAAATAGATGGGCATAAGGGCATCTGAGCTAAACTTAAAATTATTGACAAGTGACAGTTTTTTCTTTTTTTTTATACCATGAGCTGTCAAATGTGGAGGAATCCTATCTGCTCCATCTGGCAACATTTCCAGTCCAAACTTCCCAGGTCTGTATCCCTACAACACTGAGTGTGCTTGGCTAATCGTGGTGGCAGAGGGTTCCTCTGTCCTCCTCACCTTTCACCACTTTGAGCTGGAGTACCATGCCAACTGTGCCTATGACTACATTAAGATCTATAACGGCATATCTGAGGATGAGGGAAACCTCCTTGGGACATTTTGTGGTGACATTTCCCCACCCCAGTTCACCTCATCCTGGAATGTCATGTCCATCATCTTCCATTCAGACCGCCATGTGGCCCACAAGGGGTTCAGTGTTGGCTACAGAAAAGGTAATTTTGTCATACTCTATATATTAGGCAATGCCACGATCAGTTGGCTAAGTTCTGGCCATGTGACAACATCCGAGCACAAAAAATAAATCCAATTCCAATAAAGTTTGCTTCTGTTCTCTTTAGATATGTGTGGTGGAGTCCTAACTGGCCTGTCAGGTGTTATCTCCAGTCCAGGCTACCCTCAGGAGTACAGCAATAATGCTGACTGTTCTTGGACCATCCATGTGTCCAACACTAGTGTGGTCAGTCTGGTCTTCTTGGACTTCCAGCTGGAAAACAATGAGGGGTGTAATTTTGACTTTGTTGCCCTGTTTGATGGCCCTACAGTTACCCACCGACACCTGGGCAAATACTGTGGAGGACTGAAACCCCCCAACACTGTCACTACGTCCAACCAGCTTCTGGTAGTCTTCAAGTCTGACTTCAACATTGGGGGAAGGGGCTTTAAGGCATACTATTACTCAGGTAACAAAGCTTTGTGTGAGGAGTCTTAATCCAAAGTGCAATTCAAAATGATTTATGTATTTAAAGGATCATACTGGTGATTTTGCATATTTCAGCCCAATAAGTACCTGCATGAATGCCACATTACTGACAACCATTTTCCAAAACATAAAACCGTGTTTTAGTTTTCCTGTTAATTTGTCAAATCCCGAATTTTTCAAACTCAAATGTTTAAAATTCAATATTTCAATTGCTAATATGCACATCTGAAAATAGAAGGTCATTTTTAATTTCTCTGTAAAAGCCGTCTTCTGGGACTATTTTTCCTGGCAGAAGTACCGGTATATATTTTCTTCCGTGCAGCTCCATGTTGTACCTGTTAAATAATGTTACTTCAACAAAAAAATGTAACAGATGATCTATTCGCTGTGATGCATTACTTATATCAAGCATGTTTCAAGTGTCTCTATAAAGTGATTATAATATCAAACTGGAATGAATTGAAATCAGTGGCAGTCTGGAAGGTAGGAAAAGTAAGTTTTATATTTACATCTCCAGTAGCATGCTTTGGGAAATGGTTGTCAGCACGTTGTATACAGTATATTGGTTTAAAACATGCAAAATCACTGGCATGGTCCTTTAATACACTTGGAATTCTGCATTTTGTAGTAGAACTGCTGGAATTCAAATAGGATGATTGCCAACAATGTGATTTACAATCGTTTAAATGCTGACTTAAAGACAGTCACTGAGGATGCAACTGTGCAGAAACTCTGCTATTCAAAGAACAGAAACTTTACCATGAAATGTAATGAACTGTCTGCAGATTTAAATGACAAAACTGAGGAGCCATAAGTACTTCTGAAGTGTTTGGAATTCAACAGAGAACAATAGGATCTATCATTAGGCTGACAGAATCAGTTCCTGGGCTTCAGAGGGAGAAAAGAAATATTCAGTGGCAGTTACAAGAAAGAGAAATAACATCATACCTGCAGGCACATGAAAGAGCATGACACAAAAGATTATGCTGTCTGATGAAATGAAAATTGAACACTTCAGCCACAATGTAAAGTGCTATCTGACACAGAAACTGACCACAGGTCATCACCCATCTCACACCACCTCTTCCATGAATGAGAAAGTTCTTGAGTGGTATGGCCAAAAAGCCCAGACATGAATCCAATTGAAAAGCTGCAATGACTTTTCGACAGCTGCTCACACTCTCCCCGTCTAGCCTTGTCGAGCATGACCCAATCAGCAAGGAAAGGGAGACAATCATAAAACCCAAATGTGCAAAGAGACAGGGATGAATTCAAGGAGGCAGGAGGAGATACATCTTCAAAGTAATAATTGCTGCCGAAAGTGTTGACACAGAACAGTTTACAGTGCATTTTAATCAATCTGTATTTCATGTTAATTTGAATTACAAAAGTGTATAAACACTATAGTTTTGATGACATTTTATTTTGGGCTAACTGTTGTATATCATATATAAAGTTAACCTAACTTATCTGATCAACTCTGCTTTCATAGGTGAATGCCAGCAGGTCCTGTCTATTATAAATGGCAACTTTAGCAGTCCACATTTCCCCAACATCTACCCAAATAACATCAACTGCCACTGGAGCATCAGGCTAGCAGCTGGATACCGAATTAAGCTCTACTTCCCATTCATGGACTTGGAGGACCGCAACAGTCTGTCAGATGAGTGTGATTATGACTCGGTTGCAGTCTATGATGGGGACAGCCAGGCTGATCCCCTGCTGGGCCGCTGGTGTGGCAAAGAACATCCTCCCTCTCTCATCTCAAAGGGAAACAAGTTGCTGGTGGTACTCAGCACCGACAGAAATGAAGCTCATAAAGGTTTCACCGCCTCCTATGTTGGAGGTAAATCTGCCCTGGATTCAGTTCCATAACAAAATAATTTTACCATTTCTTTACCTTAAACCTTCTGAATCCAGCTTTACAAGAGTTTTATTTCATTGTCTGGGTGGTGTAAAGCTTTGCTGATTCTGTTGCTACTCATTCCAATACCTTTCTTAAATTGCTGTTAAAGGACAATACCGGCAACTTTGAATGTCTAAGCCCAATATATACAATGCACATGCACGCTATTGTCAACGATTTCCCAAAACATACTGCTGGAGCAGTACATTTTTGAATTTTTTTTTTCTATCTTCCAGACTGCCATTGGTTTCAGTTCATTCTGATACACTATTAAAATCATCTTTTAAAGACTTGAAATGCACTTAAGATAATTAATCCATCGCAGCAAACACAACATACAGTATGTTTTTTTCAAAGTAACTTGTATCAGGTCCAATACAAATCTGCACAGAAATCAATCTATGTCTCTGCCAGGGAATGTAGTCCCAGGAGAAGATGGCTTTTACAGAGAAATAAAACTATTGCTCCTTTCTGCTTTCAGACATACGTATTAGTTAGCAGTTGGGTGTATCACCTGAACATTTGATTTTAAGAATTTGGCTAAATAACAGGAAAACAAAATTACGGTTTATGTTTTGGAAATTGGTTCTCAGTAACGTAGTGTGTATGTGGGTAGAATTTATTGAGCTTAAACATGCAAAATCACCGGTATGATCCTTTAAACATATGTGAATATTTGTCTTTCTCCCCCAATCCAAGTGGTACCAGTAAACATTAGCTGCACAAGATCAGAATTCTCAATTTTGATACCCCAGCAGTCCTTACCTCAGCTGGACCGTGAGAGTATCTACCTGGGAGATCCAACCTGTGCAGCCCAGTTAACTGCCACCTCATACAAAATACTTGCTCGTTTCGTCAACTGCGGTACAGCTGGCCAGGTAACTAGCCAAAGAGAGTACTTTTTTTTTGTATCAACAGCCTATTATTCTAATCAACATCTTTTTTTTAAGTATCACACCAGTGGTTTTGCGTGTTTAACCCAATATACCAAATATACAGTATAACCCAGTACACAAACTGTAACCATTTCCCCAAACATACATTAGTGTACATATGTTTTTCCTATCTTCAACATGAACGCATAAACATATCGCCAACATGAAGTCTATTGAATTTGTTTGTTGCAGTAACTTTAACTGGTCCAACACAAAGCTGCACGGAGACATTTTATGTTTCTGCCAGGGAATATAGTCCCAAGAGAAGACTTTTACCAAGAAATTAAAATTGACCATCCCTTCTACATTCAGATGTACATGTTAGCAGATAAAACATTGAATTTTATGTCTCACCTTAACATTTCATTTTAAAAGATCAGTGGATGGAGCAAAATTAACAGGAAAACTAAAATAAGGTTTTATGTTTTAGAAAATGATTTTCAGTTATGTAACGTGTAGTATGCAGGTAGTATTTATTGGACTTAAACATGGAAAATCACCGGTATGGTCCTTTAAGTTCATGCAATGAAGAATGTCTTGTCTAAATGTCTAAATACAGTAACAACCTCCACAATCCCTTGCAGAAACGTCGCAATATCACAATGCTGGTGAACACACTCTACATTGATTTCTCTGATGGAAAGCAGCAGAATGTGCAAGAATATGAGGTGCAGTGCGACGCCCAGAGGAAAATAGCAACAGTGTCCATCACTTCAGCAGAGGAGCATCATCGTCTCGAGAAGCAGTCCCACCACACGGATAACGCTGGACATGGCAATGATGGGGATCCAGATGCTGAAGCTCATGATTTGAGTGATATTGTTTTCATTAGTATCTGTGTTCTGGCTGTCATTCTCATGGTGATAGCTATAGTGTGGCTGGTGCTTCTTTAGAAATATACCCTTACGGTCTTATCAAACCAAAAAAATGACAATTAACTCTAAAACTGGCATAATTTGAATCATCATATTTTGTGTAAAAATATTCACCAACAGTATAAATGACCAACTATTAACAAAAACATCATACATTATTCTCGTACAAAGGAACATCATCACCATGATCCCTTCCAACAATAAACTGCATACTACTCTTATCAGTTATTTAAATACAGTGATAAAACAGTACAGGTCTACTGATGTGCCACAAAGTGTTAAAACTATTTTTTTAAATCTCCGTTACAGAGGATAAAAAAAAATAAAACAAAATGTAAAAATAAAAGCTGTAAACAGAAATTTCACAAATGTCAAGTAAAACTACCAGAAGTCTCCGATATGCATCAGAGATTCAGTCTAGTCCAGCTTCAGTTACTTCTTATATTTAGAAACTAACTGGTTTACTGATATTTTGCTGTCCTTCACCTTAGATCTGATCTCAGGTTTGTGTCTGAAGGCAAAAACTAATGCTCTGATAGTCCGTCTGTATGAACTGCTCACTAATCGGGAGTTCTGGTGAAACACTTCTCTCTCAATGTTGTCAGTGAGGCCGCAATCCTCCTATAGGTCAAATAAGCAGATAAAAGGAACACCCATTACTCATCATACTCATATTTTAGTTGTAGCCAGTGACCAAACAGCTAGTGAACATGTAAAGTCTTCCAAGCAAGAACACACATTGTTTAAAAGAAGCTATCAATGGACTTGAAGCCAATATATTTTGCAATAAAGAGTAAATCAATCTGTTTTTTTTAAACTTGTTTAAAGAGTATACATTAAAATAAAACATGAATAAGAGATGCTTGATGAATCAAATGTGTGCTGAATTTTATGCTGACCTCAATGATCTGGTAAAGATCATAAATAAGCTTCTACTACAGTACATGTTTTCTAATAAAGAGGCACAATTAAAAGGCAAAGTGTTACAATTAAGCTGATGTCATGTTATCTTTAATCGCATGCAAAAAGAAAAAAGGAGAATATCTTGGATATGGCTGGATTCTTATGCGCTCACGTGACTGAACATTTCATTGCATTCTCATGGAATTCATAATCCCAAAATAATAAAACTATCTATATGCAATGTAAAATGAAAAACTGAAGCAAGATGTAAGTTAATGAGTATAATACATTGACTTTTGGCATTACAGTGAATTTGTAAGGGAGGTCTTCTCACCTTGACTTCGAGGGCATCAGCCATTAGTCTTCTAGCATTATTCCTCAGTGTTTCTGATTGTTTGTCGCAGCGCACTTCAATCGATGGCTTATTTGAATTCTCCTCAATGAATGTCCTCCAGTCAGTGTAAATCTTTCTTGCCAGTGAACTCACCTCAGGGTCCAGATGCTTTCGCATTTTGTTGACAATGTGACCTTAGAAAGGAAAAGTTTTCTAAATGCGTCGAACTCATTTATACTGTGTTTGATGATGGGTCTGGCATGTATGAGGTTAATATTGTTTTAATGGCTGTTTGCTCTTTTACATTAACATGCAAGGAAAAGCAAATGACGGTCTCTAACCATGCTGTGTTAATTATGTCTACAGATATATTCTCTTGGACATATTGAAGTACAAACACTTCCATAGGTTATGAAGGTTTTACAGCTTGACTGTACAAGTTTGTGTTTCTCATCAAGACTAGACTGTGCCAGTTTATATTGCAGTTGTCTATATATAGTATCATGCTAAGCACAAATATATCGGAAGCCATGCAGGAAGGTGGATCTCATGATGATACTCTCCCCAGCCTTACCTATTTTTGTTGACTTCAGCACCTCTCTGGATGGGATCTTCTTGCTCAACTCTGTCAGGGCCTGCAGCAAGTTGTCTCTGCTCTGTTCTGGCAACTCCAGCATGGACTTGTAGCGCATAATGTCCTCAATCACAACCACTCTCTGTATGGGACACAGGCATTGAATGGTTACTAAATACATTCACCACACAGAAAAATTAGCTTAGCTGGTTTATTTAAGTGCAAACCTTTAAACTCACCCGCAAAGACTCTATTGTTGTTTGCTTGTAAACCTTTTGCTGGATCTTCGATTCTTTCGGTGTATCTTCCCTGGGAAGCCGCACTACAAATTTGTCCATCTCTAAACACAAAGTAGGAAGCTACTAGACTTTTTTGATTTTATTTTTCTAACTAGTGACTCAAACCGGATCAACGTGTATTTAGTTCAATACTGGTTCCAGAAAACATTTGTTGAGTTCAGGAGCTTCCTGACTCAAACAATGCTAACTGCCGCTCCAAAGTTTGTAATTAGCTAGCTATCTAGCCAACGTTACTCCGTCGTCCTTGGGTTAAAAAACAGCATTGCTAACCTTCCGTATGTTAAGTAATGTATCCACACTTTGTCTGCTGAAAGTAGTTGTCAGTAGCGTCTGTTTACAAGTTTTCTCAGATGTTAAAGCTAGCATCATCTGGATACTGATGGTCATGGTAGCAACGATGCCTTTTTGTGCCACCGGAAACAAGACAAAAATGGATGGGCAGACCCAGCGATGAACTGGGAGATTCATCAAAGTGGGAAATAAGAGAGTTGTCAAACATTTGTTTATATTTCACACTTAAATTGGAGACGAAAACCGCTGCAAATCATAAAATTGTGCTTACATCCCATGGTACATATTGTGAAATTTATTGTAGACCACAATTCACAGGAACTTGAGCCAAGGGACGGGGACATACGTGCGTTTGTATTTTTCATTTAGCTTCTTTCTGTGTGTTGTGTCGCAAAAGCAAGTGCTTCTGTGCTGCTCCATTTCTAAAATAAAATCGAATGTTTTTGTACAGCTGACTGTTTTACGTCTACGAATACTGAAGGTGCGTTGTCAGTGCCTGTGAGAGGCATTAAATTTCCGAGGTGCACCTAAAGGTCGCAAAAGATTATACTTCATCTTCGCGCGAGACATAGTTATGTTATCGCGGGATAACAAAGCTGTTGAGAAGGAGGAAGAAGAGCGTGTACTTTGTTTGGGTAGGCTACTAACAGACAAAATGGGGACTCAATCCTTCTCTGTTTGTGTTTGGGGACTCCTCGTCGTGCTTGCTTGCACATCAGCGTCTTCAGATATCTTCGACAGCGTCTTGGGAAACACAGCATCTTGTCACAAGTCATGCGAAATGACATACACTTTGCACACGTATCCACGGGTCAGTACTCTATACAATTATGTCTGCTATCGTTAGCTAACGTTCGAGATCAAAACAACAGTTGGTGTTTATCTGTTTAGTTCAGTCTAATATCACGGCATCTCCTGTCGTTAAAATGTGGATTTCAAAGGAGAGCTGGTCATATCTGTTCCAGTTACATATATACCAATTAAGTAATGTGAAACTGCGTCATCTTTCACGGATGTTTGTCCAGTCGTTGTTTGTTTTTATTTGTTTTATAGGAGGAGGAACTGTATGCCTGCCAGAGAGGTTGTCGTCTGTTCTCCATTTGCCAGTTTGTTCGTGATAGCGAAGACCTGAATCAGACCAAATCCGAGTGTGAATCAAGTAAGCTACACTCTGAACTTTAAAAGTTGGCACTCGGTGCACAGTGACTTGGTTTCTCTGTCACCTGCATTAAATTGCAAACAATTATTTATCATCAATATCCAGCCAACACCATGATTACACACTCAATTCCAGAAATAACTCGGTGTGTTTTGTGATCCATAATCTGTTTTACCATCTGTTGCTTGTCACCACTCTAAATCTTTATAGCCTGTCATGAAGCCTACACCCAGTCAGATGAGCAATATGCATGCAATCTGGGCTGTCAGAATCAGCTTCCATTTGCTGAACAAAGGAATGCACAGGTATGAGAATGTAGCCACCCCTCCCAGTAATCTGTTTTCACATGCCCATCTGTCTTCTTTAAACAACAGTCTACTCAGATAGTGGTTTTTGTTTTGTTTTGTTTTTTAAGTTGGAGGCCATGATGCCCAGGATTCATCTGCTGTACCCCCTGGCTCTGGTCAGAGGGATTTGGGATGACATGATGAGTCAGGCACACAGCTTCATCACTTCCACATGGACTTTCTACCTCCAGGCAGATGATGGCAAAGTTGTCATATTCCAGGTATTGTACTGAGCAGAATGAACCAATTCTTACACGTATGTGATCAAATTGATTCTATTTCAAATTGTTGTGATGCAAAAGTAACAGAGTTAATATTTGAAACAATTGTTTATTTCTGTTTAACAGACTGAACCACAAATCAAGTATGTTCCCCAGTTTGAACTGGAGAAAGAATATATAGAGGAGCCACAGAAGAGATGTAAGCCTTCCTATCTCAATTTACTTAAAATGTACAGAAAATGTGGATTGTCCAGTGGTATAAAATACATACAATGCAAACATAATGTCCCCAGGTTGATTCCAGCTCAGGACCTTCATGGCATGTCACCCCTCCCCATAGTCTATGTCACTGTTTACTGTCAACTAACTAATAAAAGCTAAAAAGCCAGAAAAATAATAGTAATACAATACAATAAAACAGTTGTTCAAAGTCACATACATTAAGGATATATTTTATTCAAACACAAATTAGGAGTCTTTTAATGAAACAGGAAAACACAAATTTAGTTTGAAATCACTGCAACTCAAGTAACTCCTCATTTTCATTTTGAAGTCCTCAGTATCGGCAACCCAGTTTACAAAAAATACCAACGTAAGTTCATCCAGGAGAGGGATCGAGACATGACTAGGGAGCGCAGCTATGAAGACTACAGTCTCTTCAGGTGTCTTTCAAGGTTTGTTGGCAGCAACAAGGAAGTTAAATTGTTTCAAATCAGGACTTTCCAAGAGAACCAAGGATTTTACTATCTACTGGGGCTACCCAAGCTAAATATTTATGTACGTTTAATCACTCTTCAGGAACTCTTGGCTACCAGGGTGGATTCTAACCACAACTCTAAGCCTGTCTGTGTTGGTCCTGATCTGGATCTGCTGTGCCACTGTGGCAACTGCTGTAGACCAGTATGTGCCTGTTGAAGTAAGTCTGCTGCGTTCTATGGATGTTTTTACTCATAGAGTCCAAGCTCATGATCTAGCATTTCTTCAGTTCAGACCTATTGTTTGTTACATGTATTTGTAAAGTACCATTACTTTCATCTTTGTATACAGTACAGTTGGCAGCATATAATGCTGGTGACCTATAAAATTAATCATCTCACATTCCAAGTTGCTCTAGATAAAGGCGTCAACATAATACCTAATATGCATGCATTGTTCTTTTCATACGCATTACATTACTTAAAGAATTAAGCAAAGATTCTCATACATCAGTATTTTTGATTAGTAATTAGTTATAGTACGTAATGTAACTTATGGTAAAAAACGACACTCCAATAATTCAGCCTTTTCCTTTTGCTTTCAGAATTTGAGCATTTATGGTGACTCGCAGTTCATTAATGAACAGAAACTGACTCCATATCCAGCATCGTCTCTACTGATCATCACCTCCAAAGGGATGGAAGAAGAAGCTGGGCCACTTCCTCCCAAAGTCAATCTGAACCAGTCCAACATCTAGAAGCCAAAGCTGTAACAGTGTAGGGACATCCTCCTTCATTCGACACAAGACCTTTGCTTCTTGTGGGCTAAACAGGAGTAACTAGTTTTCTATTACTGTTGTAATGTCTTATCTCTTTTTCAAGCTTTTGAAATTGGAGTGATGTGTTTTTTGTGTATATTGATATAAATGAGGCATTATAGCAATGAAAGTGCAAGTCAAGTAGGTTTTTGGGATTTTTCTCCAATTTTAGCATTTGAAACCCCTCTGTTGGTGTGGTTTTATTGAATAATGCTGTGTAAATGAACTTTGTGACTTGAAGTACCACGGGTGGCAGTTAAACCCCCAACTTTTGGTAACTGATCTTATAATAGATAATACTAACATTGTTGACTCTTCATCTTTGTTCTCACCTTTGTACTGCAGTGATTTCCTGATTAAAATCTTATTGAATTTGGTCTTAACGGTACAGAACAGAAGACTTTCCAACTTAATTCTTGTGTTTTCTCATCATGAAGGTTCAGAAATAAAATTGAGTGAATTTGTGGACATTGATGTGAACACTTGTTTCAACCATAATACACTGTAGCTAGTTTAATGTTTCATCAGCACATTAAAAAAAAAAAACATCTAGTGCAATCGCTAAGCGCTTTTCTCATATAAACACAATGACTTTGTTACCAGTACTCCAATCTAAAACCACAACATAAAGGCAAACTGCTTATCTTTATTGGGCATGCCTGAGCTAGCCTAAGGGACCACCGTACCACAATATTCAAATGGTAACTTAGTGATAATCAGAGCTGCTGCTCATAAAAACTATTTAGTTTTTTTGTGCTGCAGAGCTCAGAGCAGATGATGAATATTTCTCTCTGAAGCTGCTTGCTGGTTGACTAAGCATGAAATCTAACAGGACCCATCCTCAAGTAATTATGAAGCATTTTCAGTTCACTGCACAAGACTTAAAACTAAATAGACTATTTTATTTCTATCCAAGATAGATAGAAAACAGTAATTTTTTTAAGCTAATTGGATGCTATGGAACATTTTAGCCAGTCATAGCATGTATTTTATGACGGTAAATGTAAAAAATGTCAGATTCACACTCATTCACTTCCATCAGCTGCAGCTCTTGAAGAGGTTAAGTCAGAACCAGAGTGTTTCCACAATTATTGTGATTTAAATATGAATCAGTCAGTTTTCCACGTCAGAGCTTATTCAATGATCAAATAGTCTTACTTCATGCTCACTATGAAGTCTGACAAACTTCACTTATATTGTAAAATTCTTCAAGATGAATTTAAGTAAAGCAGTAACTGAACAATAGATGTCAAATGTCTACTGTACTTTAAAGTTTAGACACAGTAACTCCACAGCTGCTGTGGCAGAAAGGCTGTCTCCAGCATTGTGCTGTTAGCTTTTGCAGTGGCTGTGGCAGGCATAGTGCTTGCTGTGTTTTTTAGGATGCCTAAACATCATCCTGGTAATATTGTATGTTGAGCAGGAATATGTAAAACTGATGATTCATTTGTTTTCATCCTCAACCATTTCTTCAGTTAATCTTTTATGCAAGACTGGCTTCCGGTGTGATAAGAGAGTGACCTGCTTATGAGCCTCTGATTTCTGTAACAGGATCATGAACTGCATGAGTGGCGTTGATGAAGACAGAGATGTGCAGTAATGAACCGTAACACAACTTATTTACCATCATAAAGTGAATATAACAAAACCCACGCCTCCAGTACATTCATGTTTTATGTGCAAAATGTGCTCTCATTTTAATTTTCCAGCTGACTTACCCAACCATCTTCCTGCCTGCCTCATGTTTCCATGTGGAAATCCTCACAATTGGATCTTTATTGATTAAAAAAAAATTGCGACTGCATCAATGACTGTGGGGACTGCTCTGATGAGACTGGAATCTGTAAGTTCATGTTACAGAAGGGAACTGGCATAATTACAATACAACATACAGAACTTGTTTACTAAAAAAAACATAACTGCAGCCAGAAAAGGCCTATGCAAATCATCTTGGAAATGATTCTGAGCATACATGTTACCTTTTAAACCACATATTCATGACTCTCTCTGGTCTTTGTGGAATGTTACATGGATGCATGCCTCAGTAGCTGTTTAACAAGTCCATGTCTGCTATCGTCAGAGCCGATGATGCCAAACGTTTAGCTGGAGGGCTGCTATGCCAGCCACACCTATCTGACTGATGCTCTCTTTTCTTGATATTGTCCTGGGGAAACTTTGATTGATGATGAGTTGTGGGAGGATTTTGATTATTTTCTGCAGGTTTGTAGAAATGAAGTCTCTCTTTCTTGGCCTCTTCTTCCGTCTCCAGTACTAAGGGTTTTGTATTAAGTATTTCTCTGACAAACTTCTGCCTGCCAACTGAAGGGAAAAAACACTTTGTTACTTCAGGTTATTTTAGGTGTTCTGTGAAAATGCTCAAGTGGATTTATAATAAAAGGCCCAATTTAAAAATGAAAGAAACCTTACAAAAGCGCAGCGCTGATGTTCTCGACTCTTCAGTTTTCTTCTGTTTTGGCATTTGTGCGCTGTTTGTTTCCCACTGGCTTATAACCTGAAAAAAAAAAAAGTGTTTATGAAGCATNTGTGCGCTGTTTGTTTCCCACTGGCTTATAACCTGAAAAAAAAAAAAGTGTTTATGAAGCATCAAACAGTTTAGCCTTTATTTGAAAAACACTGTTGAGTTAGTTTACAGACAAGTTATGTATGAGGGATGATTGATAAGTCTTGAGCCTGACATGGAAGTCAATACAGCTGTAATTTAAAAAAAAAAAAATGGAATTAGTTTCTTTGGCAGTTTGTACAAAAGCTAAGTGATTATAAATTACAAGTTCCAGAGGTACCCAAGGGTCTGGGAGTTGTACAAAATGTGCCTGCACACACATCAGTTCTTGCCATGGCAACCAGCCATGACTGTGGCTTGAACTACTTCACCGCCCATCCTACTCACTTGATTTGACCGCTCTGACTTTAACCCTTTCTCAAACATGAAAAGACTTTAGGCTGCCTGGAACCCATTTTGCCTCAAATTACCTCACATCAATTGTGAAGGATTTCTGGACAGTCAATAAAGACCTCTGTGAAACTACAATAGCATCATTGCATTGTCTATTGTTTTATGTTAAATAATACATAACTGTAACACATCTTATTTTATGCAAGGCCCAGAACTTAATCAACCTTTAAATATTTCTAACAACGTCTGAGGATATTTACCTGCTCTGCCCAACCTTCTGTCTTACACTTTGAGTGATCAAAGCAGTCCAGAGGTTCCTCAGAATACGCAAGTCCCAATAGGTTCCACACAGTTGTCTTCAATGTTGTTCCAAGCTGGATGTATGAAAGACATTGATATTAACTCTTCCATAAGCTTATTCAGCAAAATATGTACAATACCACTGCACTCTCACCTTCAAAGTTGTCCCAGATATATCAAGTTTTTCAAGTTTTGGGAGGCAGGAAAGATATCTGATAGCCCTCTCTGAGAATGGGTTGTCTGTATAAGAAAGAAAACACTTGCAACTCAAGAATGTGTAAATAGTGGCCATAAACTTGAGAAGTATTTAAAGGACATTACAAAAAAAAAAAAAAAAANAAAAAAAAAAAAAAAACGTTTAGTTTTTGTGTTATTTTGTTTACTCCCCTAAACTTTCAAAATCAAACATTTTAGTGATCCACTCACCTTAAAACTCTATGTTTTGCCTGCCAACATTTATGTGTATGATTATAGAAGGCACAATTTTTTAAATTTCTCAGTAAAAGCAGTCTTCCCTTGGGACTATATTCCCTGGTGGAGACACAAAGTTTCTTCTGTGTAGCTTCATGTTGGATCGGTTAAATTAAGCAACTTCGAACAAAAAATTTATATAGATGTTTTGTTCACTGTAATGTGTTATCTTACTCAAGCATGTTTTTCATTTCACGCTGAAATGAACTGAAACCAATGGTAGTCAATGGTATGGTCCTTTAAATCCTGTGGGGATCATAACTATTTTGCTGTGATTACATAACTGAAAAAGATCATATTTTGGTAACTAACAGGAAACATCCAGCAGCTGAAGACAGTCCAGTCCTTTCCTCATCATCCTGATGGGTGCAGTCAGTCTTTGTAGGCCAGCATCTGACAGACTGTTACCTCCAATGAAAAGCTGAATCAGGCTACTAAAAACAAAAAGAAGAAGAATAATGTTACCAATATTTCACAAATCATTTATTCACGACTCAGAAGTCAAGTATTACCTCGCCAAAGAGCTGGATGTGAGGTGCTGGAAAATCTCATGATCATCCCCCAGTCTGCAGCCAAAGAGATCCAGAGACTTCAAGCTATGAAACGCCTTTATTTCATCCATCCTCTCATAAAAGAGTGGAAACCTACAGAAACGAAAGTGACAAGTTAGTTTTTCAAGGATGGAAAATTGTGTATTTTTGAGTTACTATACCCAAAATGGTGAAGCTATAACTTTACAGGTATACCTATTTCGTAAACACAGGGATCCAAGCACCATATCGCCATATGCATCACAGAATATCTGCAGAGCTCTTGGAGAAATGTCTTGGTTTAAAAATACACGTTTCTCCTCTGCTGCTGCAAAAAGTCTATCTCCTATTTGTTCAGGGAAGCCGACCAGTGAATCCACATGGTGAATATTATCAGCTATGAATAAGAGAGTGATGTCAAACAGAGATTTTGCAGAGTATCTGAGACTTCCCTCTGCATTGTAGGTGAACATGAAGTGTTCTTTTTTCAGCACTAATGGATTTGTCCTTCTGCAGGATGACACTGGCTTTGTCTCTGCTAATACTATACCATTTACACGACGAAGGTGGCCTCTTTCTCTGATATAAATCGTGCTGTTGCTCAAACCAGGGTCGCACATTTTAACGACGAAACTGTCAACTCATGCACGTTTAGTTAGCTAACCCGGCAAGCTCCACAAGTCAGCTCAATTGCTACTGAGGAGAGTTGCTAACTGAAAGCAAAGTCGTCATTTTAACTATTTAATTTTCTGTATAATACTGTATATATTTGTATTTCGCAAAATAAGTCAATTTAACAGCGAGAAGTTTTGCGAACAGTTAACGTTTCTCTTGTATAGCTGGAACGCAGTCCTTCTCTATGCTTACCAACATCAAAATAAAAGTCAGCTATTGATTAATGTCCATTTCAAAGGTCCAAAGATGCTATATTTTCAAAATACTTAGCAACATTTACACGTATAGACGTTTACATACATGATAATTAACTTATCATATTATTACAATATGAAAAACATGGTCAACAATGAGATGTTCAACCATTACTTTGAAAAAATTGTAAGAGGAAATAGCCTTGTTTACATGGCTGGCTATTCTGCTCCAGGCTAACTAACTGAGAGGAGTGAAATGATTTGGGGGATTTTGGACAATAATTTGGTAATCATCAATCATTATTCAAGAAATTAAACAGGAACATAAGCGTAGTTGTAAGATAGAATCGAAGTTGTTGCTATTTTTCAATTATCCCAGTTTACAAATGCGTTATTAACTGTTGATATGATGACTTGTGTTAGCAAGCAGTTAACTTAGCCTTAACTTTTTTTCTGGTGTTGTCAGTAGTTTAAAAGATTTTTATAGAGTAATCATTTAAATAAGAAATATTTAGGAATATCGGCTGATATTTTTTTCTTCCCTTCACAGATAATTTAATAAACTTTAATTTGTGCAACGTCACTTATCGTTACTAAGAGTTTCTTTCCTGGAAGTGAGTCGTTGTAAATGGCGTCGACAAATGACCCGTTTGAATTTCGAGGTAGGTTTCCTCCTCAGTCTGTAATAATATTGATTTGTTTTATTATTGCTCTTATTACAGTTTACTGACAGCTTTCTCTCTCTGTTAAGTCTTACATGTTCGCAATGGCACACCTCACTGTCTGTACTGCACGGAGATAAGCACATTCCAATCTACTTTCAGTAAAGTAACTGAATACTTTCCATTTATCCGTATTATAAGAATTTGAAGAAGCTGAGACGCTGTTGGAAGTTAATAGAGATGCAGTGACTGTTAGCATTGAGGATGAAGATAGAAAACCTCAGAAACAAAGACAACCTGCAGGTTTGGCTGCTGATGGTGATGAGGACCCACTTGCCACTGATGACAGAGCAGAGGTGAGGACAAGATATGACACTACCACTGAAATTTTGTGGCCAATTAAATATTTTGCTCATTTGCCTAAGACAAATTTCTTAATTTTTCCATTCCTCAATTGAAGCTTCTCTCTGGGCAGAAGAAAAATGTACCATTCTGGACATTTGAGTACTACCAAAGATTTTTTGACATCGAGACCCATCATGTAATGTATTTACTTCTTATTTCAGTGACTATAGAGCAGCATTATAAACTGTCCTGTAATATGGGATGTTTGTGAGAAATATTTAATTAGAAATGTAGGCTTGATAACCTAAAATGTTGTGATTACTAACATTTGTTTCAGGTTAAGGAAAGAATCATTGGATCAGTCCTGCCATGGCCTGGAAAGAACTTTATTCATGCCTACATTCGCGGAAATCCTGATCTTTATGGTTAGCACTTGAATAGTTCAGTCTTAATTGACCAGGATTATTTTAGGGGAACACAAATGTGCATACGTTCTAAATTCTAATACTTGATATCTGTGCTATTAGGACCATTCTGGATTTGTACCACTCTTGTGTTTGCCATGGCCATCAGCGGAAACATATCCAACTTCCTGGTGCACTTAGGCAATCCGAGCTATAAGTATGGAACAGAGTTTCGAAAAGGTAAGTTTCATTATTTGTAGTTCACTGCCTCATTCTAAAGGAGAGAGGAAACCCTGAATTTCACTTATTGAATTCACTTTCTTTTGCAGTGACCATTGCTGCAACAGTAATCTTCAGCTATGCTTGGTTGGTACCTCTTGCTCTCTGGGGATTTCTGTTGTGGAGAAACAACAAGATCATGAACTTGGTGTCATATTCCTTTATGGAGATTGTCTGTGTCTACGGTTATTCTCTTGCAATTTACATACCTGCAATGGTAAGCTAAAATCATAAACAGGACTGCAACAAATCACAGAATGCATGATTGAATTTGCCATGCTGTAGTGGTGTTATTTGATGCATTTTCAGTAAAGTTACACAGAGTTCTTGGAGAAAAAAAAAAAGATTTGCAAAGTTATGCGACAGTACTTCTAAAAAATGAGATAAATGCTTTATAATGCACTGTTGTTCCCTGTACAAGGTCCCGTGTATCCTCCCATACGAAGGACTGAGGTGGTTTTCCATTGCAGTGGCGCTCTGCCTCTCGGGTTTGGTTCTGGTATTGACTTTCTGGCCTGCCGTTAGGGATGACTACCCCAAAGTTATAATTGCAGTCTTGTCAACCATTGTGGTGCTGAATATCCTCCTTGTTGTTGGTTGTAAGGTAATTATTATCTTCTATTGTTATGGTTCTTCCAATCACATAATGTTTCTGGTAGCATTGATCCTATACTTAAATAGCATGGAAAGAAAATCTCTGCGTGGCAATAAGATACAACATTCAGTGTCTCATTTCCCTGCTTTGGCAAACTACATCTTCACTGCCTGTTGTAGATAGTAGCAATGATTGACTCAGTCTAATTTGTCCTCATTGATCTCAGTAGCATGGCCACGCTTTGACCCAACTGCCTCCGTCAATCACAGACAGCACACTACACAGCCTTTTTTTTTTCTTTTCTGTTCTTCTTTGCATGTGTCAGGGAAATGGTTATCTCCGGTAGTGTCAAGTTTGTTTCCTCAGGAGAGACTGTCCATTGGAAACTATGACCACAGTTGCAAACTGTCGTGAGAAATAGGCCATTAGTGCACTTCTCAGTGCGAATAAAGTTGACTCTGCGAGGGTGTCATATGTCTGGTAATACTTGTAATTAGTCTACAAGGTTAGCTGGTGTCTGCAGGATGACCAAGATCAATTGCAGGAATTCAAGTTTTCCCTGTATTTTGTGCGAGCTTAAGTAGACTTGTTTCAGTTCTTGTTATCAGTAGCATTTTTTTTATGGTTGCTTCATTGCCACATATTGTACTCTGTTTTTTCTCCTTTTTGTTTTTTTCAGACCTATTTCTTTAGCAAACCTGAAGTGGTACAACAAGTTAACAACAGTGCTGTAGCAGAAGAGATAAAGGCCATAACACCCACATGAAACCTTTCATTGTCTGAAGGTAAACACGATTGACGCAGAATGCATTTGTGCTATGATAGAGTTATTTAAATGGTAACCTAATATGCCACCTTATGATTTCCCAACTTATGAATTTATATGGAATTTTTTTATATTTATACTCAAATATCTGAAGATTAATATGATACTGTAGTAATGGCTCTAAATTTCACGGGGTTGTGACCAGTGGGGTATATTTTCTTCGTCCTAGAGTAGAACATCTGACACCGGACATCCTTTACATGATTTCTCCTTCACGCAGCAAGTGTTATTCTTTTTTTAAATTGCAGGTTCTCCTGTTGCCTTATTAGAGGGAATCGGGTTGCTGCATGATGAAGTCATGCGTCGTCTGGATTTCACCTGTGCCCTGATATTCTGTTTTAGACCTTAAAACCCAGTTTGTACGCATGGTATAACTGCGTGACCTATGAAAATGAGCACAGGTAGCAACTGTGTTATTTCGAATGGGATGGGGTCTAAACTTTATTTAAGATAAATGAGGTGGTGTCACTCAGCATAGAAAATCTTGCTTATTATGGTACATTTTCCACTTTATTGTTCGTCTGCGAAAATATTCCAATGACCAGGCTTTGCTCTGCCATTGGAGGCCTCAAAGACACTTTGTATATATACATTTTTATGTATTCCTCTTGGGAGTTGGTTCATATATTCTGTGTAGTATTTCAGTTTCAGCAACAAAAAATGGTGTTGGTAAAATATGTGCACAAAGAATTAATTAAAGAATATTTCTTTAAACTAACTACCAAAAGTGCCCTCAAGCTAATGCCAAAGTTTCATCCTAAATATCCAAGGAATTTACATCTTGTGTAACTAATATTTTTAATTTGTTTTTATTATGCACATTGCATGTGTAACCTATATTTTGTCTTCTGTCAATGAGTGGGCCATGGGGGGCAAATAAATATTGATCTTTGTGGAATCCAATGTTTTAATGAACTTGTGTCTTACACTACAACTGGTGGAAATCATCAGTGTAGTGTTGTGTAATTTTTCAATAGTTATAACAAATTATAAACTGGACCTGTGTTAACGTTTGTCACCTATCGCAGATGGTTCAGGACAAGCACAATATGTGAGTAGATACAATACAGTAAAAGATTACATCTTCCTTCTGTGCAACAGTGCACGGTCCAGTAATTTGTCATTTTTTGTCCTCTTTATCTGTAAATAAATCGGATGCATTCTGCAGTACAGCTTTGAATCACCTAAGTTCCCAAAGGTCTCAGGAAGGTGACTCTGTTCTCTCAGTTCCTGGAAGCATTAATACCAGGCAGTGTGACATTTTAAATATTTAAGGGTGGGATTGTAACTAATAGGTCTCCAGCATTTTAAGACAGCATCTAACTTTAAAAGTGGACATTTGGCTGCTGCAACTGTTTTTCCAACTCATCCATCTAAGCTGTCTGAGGTGTTGTGTGGCCTCAGGAAGCTGATGGAAGCTGATAGACTACTATATTTATTTGGATGCTGAGATCATCTGCAATGGAGAAAATTACTTTTACTTGTAGCCTATGCTTAGCACCTTACATGCATGTGACCGCTATCAAATCCATGTTTGTTATTTCCATCCATGAAAAGCGAAGTATTTAGCTTAATTAACAAACTAGCAAAAATGTGTCACTTGAAACGGTGTCAAAGGGATGATGGTGCCCTAATTAATGGTCATTCTAGCCCCAGCTTTGAGTTACACAGGAGCTGCCTCTCAAACAGATAACCCTGCTGGAGTAATGTCACCTGCCTCAGTTCCAGGCATGCAAGTCTTGTTTGTGAAGTGGATTTATCAACAGCTTGCTAAAGGAGGACTATTTAAATAGCTTGTGAGTGGTAATGGACAGCCATTTCCACAAGAGAGATAATATTTTAATGATAATGCCTTTTTGATTTTTTTTTTCTTTACATTTGTTTACTTGGACACCTAATCAAAGGATGGCCACATCGAATGGTAAAGGTGAAAGAATCTCCAAATTTGAGACATTGAAACTTTTGGAGAAATGCAGGAAGGAAAGAGATGATGCCATGCAAAGGGAAAGTGTTCTCAGAGAAAAACTTAGACATTATGAGTCGAGGCTGCGTTCAACCGAGGCTCTGAAACAGAAACTGAAGACATTAACTGTAGACAATAAGGAACTGAGGAAACAAGTGAAGGTTCTTCGTACAGAGATTGGACTTGAGTGCAGTCCTAAATTCAATGGAAAGACTACAAAGGACATAATCAATGATCTATTTGAAAAGGATCGTGAGTGTATTTCCTTGGTGGAAAAAACTGGAAAACTGGGTCTGACCATTGATGATTTGAAGTCAGAGCTGGCAAACACAGTCACCTCTAAAACACTTCTGGAAGATCAAGTGCTGTCACTGCAGCAAAATCTCAAGGACATGACAAATAATCAGAGGCGTTTACTGAAGTTGTGGGAAGACAAGAAGGGCCAGAGGGAACAACTGGCTCTTCCTGCTATTCCTCAGAGAGCTGGACAAAAACCAATTGTCCATAAAGCAGTTCAAACTGAGATGTCCATCAGCTCAACCCAGAAGCTCCCACCCAATGCATTCGAGACAAAGCCAGACTCTCAAGACTTTGAAAAAAAGTTGGTTTTGGATAAACACAGTTTTCCGACTTATGGAAATGGATATGACAAGAAAGCGTTCATGCATGATGAAGCTAAAGGAGTCCAGAACTAACCAGACCAAGTGACTGAAAAATATTAATTATCTGCTTTGAGTAAAGCAGAATTATACAAACATCATCGGACAAATGTTTAAAATGTTTGTAAATGAGAAAAAAAAAAAAAAATAGATAAATTGAATAATGGAAAGCTGGTTCATGTAACATTGCTTTGTTGGTGCCTTGTTGTAATTTAATCCTGTGACTATGTTTTAATTTTCCATCATTCAAATGTCATGCAACTTTGTAGATGTTTAATGAAGTGACAATTTTGTCAACTAATGGTTAAAAAGCTAAATTTGCTGTGTAGCAGATTTTTATATACAATTTTAAAAATGAAAGGATTTTTTGAATATTATAAAGTAAATCTGTTTTAAATGTGGTTACGAAAATACTGGCAGCAGGCAGGAACAAGGGCAGCTTCCGGGGTCCTACAGTGGTCCTTTGAATGCATGTGGCGCGCAATATGGGAACCGTGTTAGTTTGAGAGCTTTATTTTCTCCGAGTGACTCTCCATTTATCGCAACATGTTTTCTGCTGAACAAAGTTGTTGGTTTGTCCGCAAGGTGAGTTTTTAAACCCCCAATCTTTAATAAAAAAAAAAAAAAAAAAANAAAAAAAAAAAAAAAAAAGAATGGCGCGCATTTGTAAGAGTGCTAACACCTTTTAGCTAGGTTAGGCGTACTAGCTAACACGAGCTAGCATAATAACAGCAGAATAGAATGCCATTCTGGTATCAGTTTTGTTTTGTTTTTGCGGCTATAATAATGGCTGACTGCACCGTTTAGGTAATCTGGTGGAGAGCTGCGGCCAGCATTGCCTGGGCTGTCATATTATTACCTCCTGCCACCGCAGTGTTTGTGACCCTCAGCAGGTTCAGTCTTCTCCATCCCATCCAGTCCATATCAGGTCAGTCTCCACGTCCACTGTGATGTTTGACTGAGAGTGACGAGGTGCTCAGGTGAATCTTACTGTTTGTTTTCTCCACAGAATGCCTTTCATTCCTAACCAGTACCACTGCCATCTTCTCATTCATCCTGCTGTGTGGAGTGATCCTCCTGGTTGGCTTCCTCAACCTGGAGTATTACACAGGTGAGCTGCAGGTGATGTTGTTGTTGATGCTAGAGTCTAGGTAGGAAGCCTAATGCAATACAATACTTTGTTGCCATGTCAACTTATAGTTGATAGGAATTTGTCTCGGTGTGCTCATAATACATAAACAGGCAATAAACATGCATACATTAGTCATTCATTACACATATATATCTGATAAATCTAAGAAGTGAGTCATGAGGCTCATTAAAAATGCTAATTATATGTGACTAAATAACTGATAAATAACAGCTAAAAAGTGCAACACTGAATCAGAGCTAAACTACATAAAGTTGATCATAACAATTACAAAGTACAATTAAAAACAAGGTCCTGAGAATCATTTAAAACCTGAATTGCAGATGTATATGTGCTGTTCCTGAATTTGGTCATTGAGGGGAGAGATTTGAGCCTTTATCCCAAAGGGACAAATTTGAACAGAGTGTTACAGGATGAGACAGGTCTTTTAATATAGGGTTAGTAAAACTGTCCTGTAAAAAATGTGACAGCCTGTGATTTATTTTTGTCTTTTCTGTTTCTTCTTAGTCATCCCATCTATCCCATGCTCAAAAATCGCCCTGTTTGGTCAGCTACTCCACCCTCGTCAGTTTGTCATTTCCTTGGTCCACTGCAGCATGGGAGTAATCGTGGCTTGGTGTTGCGCTGTCACCATCGGTGGCAGATATCAGGCACTTGGCTATCCCTGCACACAGAGTGATGGGTAAGCATTTGCCAAATAATGCTGTCATGCTGATCTTTATTTGCTTCTTCCATAACATATACTTAGGTTTGTTTTCAATACAACGGCAGTTCCCCTCAGCTGTGTCTGAACGAGCACCACCTGATCCTTTTACTGGCGGGAGCCTTTGTTGGCTTCACTCACAGCCTGTTAGGTGTGATCCACAACATGAATTATGTGTCCTTCCATACTGTTCAGGTATGCTATATACATTTACTTTTTCATCTAGCAATGATGTATGGGTTTCCATTCACACTTGACTTAAAACCTGAGTTTTTGATTTACATTTTTACGAATCATGGTAAATAAATTATATGTGTGTTTATTTTTTTAGCCTTGATATATCGACTGTGTGCAGATCCCACCATAAATAAAGTAGCCATTGACCCAAACTTTAGAAATATCAAGAAAAAGATAAAATAACAAGTGTCTTTTCACTGGCAGTTTGTTGTTTTGTATTGATCTTGTCCATTGCTATTTTTCCTACAGCAATACAGATACCTTCAGTTTAAGGGATCTCTGCTTTTGGTGGTGAAGTCCAGCGCAACTCAAGCACTTTACTCTATCAGAAACTACATTGTTTTGTATTTCTTTTTGGGTAAGTGACCTCTTGACAAATGAAACTTCAGCTATGCAGTCTGAGATTGTTTGTCACGGTGCATGAATTATTTATTTAGCCAGGAAGGTGTCATGCTCATTTAACAGTCTGAGATTTGGTCCCAATGGCTGGGTTCCAGCGTTTGGATTAAAACAAACACTGGGTGACTGGACCTTTGTTATCAGAGCTCTTAATCATGGACAAGCTACATGAGTTTAGTTTGTAAACATCTTAATCCAAATACTAAAACTCATATTTGTAGACCTGCTTTTATATATTGTTCTTGGCTTTGCTTTTTATCTTTCTTCATTGCACTTTTCTGCACAGATGTGACATAAAATTAAAGAGATTACAATTTAATATTCGCAGGCTATATTCCAAGGGCATGGATCTGCAAAACACTTAACCTTCGTTTGAACAGGTCAGTATGTTTTCTGAGTTACACATGACTAGAGAAATGTATTTGCAAATGTTTTGACATTGTTTTACAGTATTTTTCCTCTGAACAGCAGTGCATACATGTGTGTGTATGGGTGTGTGATAAATATGCCACATGGTCTTGGCCTCCAGCTTTCTGCACCCTCTTGACACCATAGCTGGACTGCTGGACGTCTCTCTGCTTTACCACCTGTGGATCAGTGGCACCTTCCTCCTCTTCACATGGTACATCACTATGCAGCTCTTTAGGATCTTTGTCACTGAGGTATGTATGTGTGGATACAAAGACACAAGTTATACAACTCCATATTACTGTAAACACACAGGTCTCACAGTACTACAACACAAAATTGAAACAGTATTCCCATGATTCATGCTCTTTTCTTTGTCTCAGAATTTCCAGTCTCATTCAGACTTGAGACAAAGTTGTTTTTTTGTTTTTTTTGTTGCTTTATTTACTTCATTTGAGTGGATCCATAAGATAGAGATTATTACTTAACTCTTACCTACTGATAGATCTTCATACTAACTTACTATAGTGAACAGTGACTTGATCCAGTCTTGATTATTAATTATGATGGCAATTTGTGGCTGTAATTGGCTCGGCAGTCTAGTATTGTGTAGTCTGTAGGTTGGTGTTAATCATTATAAACACAAGGGGGCTGTATTGCCATTACTTTGTCAGTCAAAGCGGCTGAACAGCACCGATGTCAATTGTATTTTTCTGTACGGGTGTGTTGTCAGTGTCACAGTGTCAGGATATGTTCACAGATAAAATTGTATCAGAGCAGCATGGCTTTAAGGTAATATGTTCCAATAATAAATGTCATGTGATCTGCAGGTGTGCAGTTTTCCTGTGCAGTCGTCTTTTACTGAGGAAGCCCACCAGTGTCTTCCCAAAGTTCTTACTGCAAAGCAGCCAGTGATATTGAAGGTAGATAAAGCACACAGATAAACAAAAATGCTGTGTTAATTACTGACAAGTTTGTGTAATCAATAATCAAACCTTATCTTTGCCCCGAATATTAGTTTTTAGCTCTGCAGGACTTGGCTCTGCTGTCTCAACACTCTCCATCACGCCGTAGTGAAGTCTTCAGTCTGAGTCAACCAGGTTTGTTATGGCATGTTAAATTTAAAAAATAAATTGTTTTGTTTGTTCAGTTTCTAACAATAAATAAAATTCATTTACCATTTTATTCCTGTCTTTCCAAGGTGGTCATCCACATTACTGGAATGACATCAGTAAGGAGTGTCTGTCTCTGCTGATGGATCTGACCCAGAGACTCGTGGCCTACCATGATACTGTAGCAACCAATGGAAGGGCCAAAGCTCAGTCTGCTGGGAGCAATAGGAAGACTTTATCTGAGACCTCAGGTGCGTGGCTTTATGTTACCTTGAAGCTCTGGATCACCGTTATCAAAGAATTTCTGCAATGATTCATAAATATATGAAAATGAAATTCAAACCATTCCCTCTATCCTTTTTCATTCCTTCTTTTTTAATCTTTAAAGGATCCTCAGGCACAGAAGATGTGATGACCCCCAAACCCAATGCTATGATCAAAACGCCGACTTCTGTCTTCACTCGCTCGACAATTGGAAGCCTGCATAGCCCTCTAGCTGCACCATTCACCCCTGACCTGGACAGCCCCTTCTCTTCTCCAGCATTGCGGTGCCTCACCGCCCCAGTAGAACAATGTTCACCATGGTACGGTAGCGTGCAGAGCCCACACATCATGAGGAGGGCCCCAAAACTCTGGTCCACCTCCACAGGTCAGAGAGTCTAATCTCACAGCTCCACTGTTAGTCCAAGACAGAAATAGATGTGAATATATCATTTCTTTTGGATGATACCATGTTGTTGTGGGCAATCAGAGGCAAATTTATTTAAAAAAAAAAAATCTGCTGCACTGTAATACTGAAGCTAAGGCAGCTTTTTTTTTTTTTTTTTTNTTTTTTTTTTTTTTTTTTAATCTGTTAGAATCCTGAGTGCTTTTTTGACTAATCATTTATCCTATAAAATACCTGCAGACACTTTTGTTTTTAGCTGTTGACATAAGTTTTGGACCTCCAGGGAGAACTCTGATGGTTCCCAGATGTGTTTCAGCATCTATCTCTGTGCAGATTCACAGACCACTGGCAGCCCCCCTCCAACCCCTGCGTCAGTTCCCAGTCCCAAGCCAGCAGCCTCTAAACCAAGCCTCCTGGCTCAGTTCCTGCAGAACAGAAAGGAACAGGTACTTCAGCCTTAATACCCAGAACTGTGCTTAAGGATAAAGACTTTCACATTTCGTTCTTAGCTCTGGGCTAGACTAAGGCCCAGCTTGAGGATTTACACTTGAAAATCTGAATCTAGTATCAACAAACAATAAACCAACTTTCTTTTAACCCTGATTCAGGACCAGATGTGGAGACATCTCACCTTCAAAGTTGTCCGAAACAGTTAGCACAAAGCTAATGCAAGCTGCAAACCAAGTAGTTGAGATTTTGGCCCAGAGCTAAGTGTGGTGTGATAAGTCCTTATTTTTTTTGTTGTATTTATTCTGTTGCCACGTTTTAATATGAAAACAGCTAAAAATTGCATGTATCCTTAACTGTCCCATTCAGGTTAAAAATTTCTTGGCAAAGCGGGAGCTGATAATGTATTTATTTAACAAGGTAAGGTTATGTAGCATGTGTATGCTGTATCTCTTAGGCTGGTGAACACTGCATGTTTTCATCTTTGACAGTGGGTTTTCATTGCAAACATCACTAATTAGCCTAATTAAGGTTTTGACCTAAATTGGTCAGGTATTACTAATTCATCTCGCTGTTACAATTAGCCTAACTAATCACCTGAGAAGCTCGAATGAAGAAATCGTGTGACGCATATGTGTCTGTCTGTCACTTGACTACATTTGCAGCAGTGTTATTCAGAAGAAACAAATCTTGGCAAGTTATGTTTTGAGATCAAAGTGCTGGGTGCTGATCTAATATCACAACCAAACTTAGCAGTAGAAGTAACAGAGCCTAGAATGTGGTTAGTTCTGCATCCTGAGCTTTGTTGTCTTCCTTTAATCAACTCCCTGGTGCATGTTTTAGCATAATCTCACTAAATCTTTCTTTTCCACCTAACAACTTCCTTCATCATCCGCCCTTTATTCAGTGGATTAAGTCTTAATGTGTCCCATGCAGCTCCCAGAAGCCTCCAGTCAGGCTCTCTTTGCAGACAGCCAGGCTCACATCTGGGCACTGGAAGGTAAGAAGAGTCAGTCGACTTTGTTACTGTCATTTGATGAGGATCTATCAGTCCAACATGCACGTTATTTCCTCCCACATCCTCCATGCAGGGCTGTCTTACCTCGTTCAAGCATCCTTCTCTGAAGACCAGTTTGGTGTTGTACAGACTACATTACCCAGCATTCTCAGTTGCATGCTGGTCTTACAAGAGGTAAGATGTCATGGCTCATTGCAGTTATGTGACTTAATGACATACAATGCATTAATACGGATGATGCAATATGTAATGTAGGCACTGCACACACAGCAGGACCTCACACACAAAAATTAAAAATGACTGTTTCTTTGAATTGCTTCTGTTGCACACACTTTGTCTTTAGGCAGTGGACAGACACTTCAAGCTGCCTCACGCCTCCAGCAAACCCGTCAGGGCCGCCAGCAGCATTGGAGACTCCACATACAAAACACTGCGCTTCGCTCTCAGGGCCACACTCAAGACTGCCATCTACAGGATAACAACCACATTTGGAGAGCACTTAAAGTAAGATTTCCTGCCATTTAAGCCCTGCATTTTTCAAATAACTTATAGCATCAACTCTCACGCCCAGTGTATTAATTCTCAATGTTGCTTATCCGCAGCGCTGTTCAGATGTCTGCAGAACATCGCAAGAGATTGCAGCAGTTTCTGGAGTACAAGGAGTAGCACACATGCAATCTGGCTTTGGTGCCTTCATATCTGTGATTCATGCGTGTGTGTTTGTGTGCGTGTGTGTTTGTGTGTGTGTGCACTTGAGTTTAAGTGAGGTTGTGAAAATCCACAGTAGTGCCTCTTTTAATATTTATGCCTGCATTATTTGTGGTGGATTGTATTGATTGGCTAGATGGCATTTCCCACATGCACGGGATCTGGGCAGAGACGGACTTGTAAAAGGCTGTCATTTAGGAGATTAAAACTAGATTACTTGATTTTTTTTCTATATGAATGAACATCCTTTTCCTAAAGAGATTTCATTTGTACCACAAGCACATCAGATTAAGTTGTAATATTTCCTCATTAGGGCAACTTATACAGGGCTATATTTACATTGAAATATAAACATGTGACCTGAGTTTTATACTTCATCTGTCTGTTATCGGTTCTTTCTTTGTCATTTCAAAAACGGCTTACTGATGTCTCAGGGTGGCTAGCAAGAAATCTCTGCCCTGTATGAGTTCATGAGTTCTTTGAAAATTAGTTTTCACAGACCTGGTTTAGTTCTAAAAAGCAGCCTGGAGGATTGTTTCACAGCTGTGCACATTGGTTCAGGTTCCTGAAAAAAAATGCACTAAACGGGTATAGAACTTAATGATTTCTCTGTTTTGTTGATGTGAAAAACAGCCACATTTCAGATGATTTGTGACTGGTTACAAGTGCAACGTTTGGAGTGTCACTGTCAAAATGCATTGTTTAAACGCTCACTCAGAATAAATTAAAAAAACTTTTTTTTTTTTTTTGTAAAGACCTTGTGAGGTTTTTATACTCCAGCTGTTCCCAAAATTCTCCATAAAGGTTTCAGTCTGTACCTGCTTCTTTATTGATGAAACATAACAACATGAAGTGTATTTTGTGTAAGAGATCGGCTCTGTGATCAGATATAATTGAAGGTGGGTTATTTAATTATACTTGTAAAACCAAATGCTGCTCCAGATACTTTCATATCCTGCAATACTTACTTTAATGGTACTTTACTCTTTTTTGGCATTAAAATAGTTAATTTTTAAGTTAATTAATCTAGGCATAGAACATATCAGCAGCCCCAATCCAAAGACTTTGTTACTGGGTTTAGAAGATGTTGGCTGTAGAATTCAGCAAATAAAGATGACAGAAAACAATTGAAATACTGGACAATGGCAAATCTTTGGCTCTATAAAGCTTACATTTTCATGATGGTAAATGTTAGAATTTTTACTCATCAGTTACATATATATTTTTTGAATTTCACAATGATCACGATGTGGAAAAAGAGACCATAAACTGACAACATGAAGAGCACTGTCTTTTTGTTTATTGCACAAATCGTACATATTTTCAAATGAACTGGTAAAACGCAATATTGGGCAGGGTGGAGACGGGAAAAAAAAGTTAATCAAAAGCCTTATTACGTATACAAGAGCCAAAACTACCCGGAGTGAAATCTGGATACAACTGTCTCAAACAATGGATTAAGATCTAGAAAGAAAATATTAATACTTGAATTCTGCCGTTTCCATCAGAGGGATATTTTTCATAAAGGAAAAACTGAACAAAAAAAAAAAACAAAACTGGTGCATCAAGTCAACTTTTTTCTCAATTTTAAAAGTCCTCATATAGAATATAAACCTCTGCATCAATACCAATCAAATGTTTGACATGCTTTTTTTTAAGTCAAACTATTTGCTAAAGTTTCTTTTTTCTTTTTTTTTTTTTTTTTTTTACAGGTTTAATATACATTTATTTTCTGTACATTTAAATTCAGCTAACTAGACTTCTCATAGAAAATGAGAAAAGCTGGACTTTATCGCTCTCACACAACAAACAACTGGCAAGCATATTGACTCCACCCCCCCACCCATCTTCCTCTTTGAGCCAATAGTAATACAGCACAGATACACAATACTCATGAATATGACCTGCTGGCTGCAAACATCAAACCTGGTTAAACACTGTTCTGAACTCCACCAACCACCAACTGATTTATGAACCACATGAACAAGTGCTATCTCAATTAGCTCACAGGCAGCATTTCAACTGCAAATTGATCCAGATCTATTCTGATGGGTAAGACTGGCTCCAGAACTCCCCAACAGAGCCCAAGATCAATCCTTATTTATTATGTACACACATTACTGCATCGCTCTGCACTGAGAGGGCTGAACTGAAGTTTTGTGTCAAAGGAGGTGTCAGGATGGAGAGTGAGGGAGCGAGAGGAAGAGGGAAAGGCTGGTGGTAGCAAAGAAAACTCCCTTCCTCTTACCTGTAGCTCATTCAAGAAGCATTTAAGTGCAAAATATCTCCCCATACACACTTAAAAAAAAAGAAAAAAAAAAAGGAAAAAACTAAACTTCACTGTGGATTTTCCAATGAGAGATTAAGCAACACACAATAGAAGAACCCCTCCCCCAAATCACAAAAGTACACACTTTGTCTGTTTCTCAAACTATAACATCCCTGAATCAAAGTGCACTCAGTAGTGGGGGGGTCGGAAGATGGGAGGGGTTTTCGCTGAGGGAAGCGTGTAGGATGATGCAGCATGTAGACGTGTAGTCCTCAAAGGACAAAAGTGTGACAAATGCGTCCACCTGCTGAAGCTCAGGGCCAGAAATGAGAATGAAACAGGGAATGCAAGGTAAAGCTTCCCTCTGAAAGCTAAAATCTAATAAGCGAGTCACATTCCGGGGATGGTGCGAGTCCATGTCATTCCTCCCTGCTGAGCCCCTCTGAATCAGCATAGAAAAGTTAAGGAAGAGAGTGAAAGGGTGTGTTACTAAGAGAGGGGGGCGGTGAGTGCTGGTGATGTATCGCTCACTACAGGGTGCCTGCATGGAGGTGCTTGTTGCCATACACATGGTACATTGTTCTGGTGCCAGGCAGACCATATAGGTAATGTATGGACAAGCAGGGGCCACCAAGTGGTTTATAGGGATGCAAGCACTCATGAGACCTCATCGTACATTTTTAAAATCAAGATTCTGGAAGTTTGTATGCTATCTGTAGTCGTCATTTGCACACTCGTGTCTGGTGGGAAACCAGGCATAAGTGTCAGTCACTCTGCATCAGCATTAAGTCTAAATAAATGTATTTGTATATCTGTGTGTGTAAAAAGAAAAATCAAGTCTGTGGCCAGTGTGTCAATAGTGCTTGCCTATGTGCATCAATTCAAGGGCAATAACATGTGTGTGTGTGTGTGTGTGTGTGTGTGTGTGTGTGCGTGCGTGCGTGTGTGCGTGTGTGTGTGTGTGTGTGGCTCAGGAGGACATGCACTGGACGTGGTCTGGACCGCCATCCTCTTCATCAGACGAATCTGGGGAGCTCCAAGACTCATCTGTGTCACCCTCTCCCCCCTCGCGGCGTGCCTGGACAGAGAACAGGAAGTGATGCTTAAGTCCCGCCATGTCAACAGTAATCTCTTCCTCGTTTCAGCCATAACGTGTTTAATGCCTTTACACTGTGATAATTGGACTTACTTATGTCTACATACTCACCCTCGGGGGCCGTCTGTTCCTCATGTGTCTCATCAGGAACCACAGCAGCTGGGTGTCATACTGGTCGCCGTGGCGCACGCTATCCTCGTCGCGCTCCCGCTTGTTTTTCTTCATCACCTTGGCAACACAGAACATTGTGCCTCACAAGACTTATCATAACCACAGGTGCAAATTTGACTGTAACACGCTCAGCTAAATCAGCACAACACTCGACTTGTGTCTATATCATCATGACGTCTCATACTGTATGCCGTAATGCTGGGACGTGATGATGTCATAATTGTTCTAAAAGGACTGGAATGTGACCAGCAGAAACATGTCATATCTGTATAAATACAGATTTAAAATGACCATCTAATGCAAAGAAGCTAAGCTGTAAAATTACTTTTACGATATTTGTACAAAATGAATACCTCTTTAAGCCCCTTCAGTCCTGTCAGGCTCTCAGCGGTGGGGGCCCACAGTTTGATGTCGTGGTCCAGGCCGCTGGTAGCCATACCTGGCAGATGAGGATGTGGCTCCAAACAATTCACCTGCGGGAGGTGGGGGTAGAATGAAGAATTGAAGCGAGATTATGAAGCTAAAAAAAAGGGAGATTTTACTGAGAAAAATTTGAGATAAATGTCTCAGCAGCAAGAAAAATACTAAAAAAAAAAAAAAAATTGTATTTCATATTTATTTTTCCAGGAGTAAATTAACCAAGTACTAGAAATATTATTTTTAATTACAACAATAGAACAAGAGAAGAAAAGCCATCAACCATAAATCTGTCAATAAATCTATAGTTCCCAAGTCATATCTGAGCTTAACAGTAATATATTCAGTTCATTCTCTCTTGGACTCACCACTCCTCCTCTGTCTCCCTCCATGAACTGGACAATGCGAGCAGAGTGTTTGTCCCACAGGTAGATGTGTCCACAGTCGCTGCCACTCACCACAAACTCACTGCATGGCCCATAGAAGTTCACCCCCTTCACTGTGTGGGAAAAAAAAATACATCGTCTGCATACCAACAAGAAGCGTCTCTTTAAAGTACTGCAATATTTTTTCACAAAGATGCTCAGTAGAAATGAGCTGGTGTGAGTTTCTAGTGCTGCTTTTCATGCTGATTTCATTGGTCACCAGCAGGAATAATGACCAACCAGCAGGCAAAGGCCAAGCTTCCAACAACAAGATGACACAATTAAGACTTTAATTCTGTGATTATCATACCTGTGGCGTTATTGCGGTGTCCTTTGTATCTCCTGCGATAGTCGGCACCATCACTGTGGTTGGCATCAAACAGGTAGATGTCCTCGTCATTATAACTGGCCAAAAGTTCTGAACACACAGAAACAGTGCTGATTGTTGAGGGTGAATGAAACGATGAAAAGAAATTACAAATGATGAAAAGAAAGTTGAGGAAACACATTTTTGTGATTGGTTAGTATTTTTCTTGGTGTTCTGCATTGATGAGATCGTATGCTATGAGTTATTGGTTTTTTTTTGAACGCATGTAACTTGGAGCTACATGGAAGAAAATGTATTTCTCCATCAGGGAATGTAGTCCCAGGTGAAGACGGCTTTTACTGAGAAATTAAAACAGCTGTGCCTTCTGCAATTATGCATTAAAGGACCAACCACCCATTTTGCATGTTTGAGCCTAATGTATTCAATTTTCATGCACGTAATGTTACTGACAATCATTTTCCAAAGCATACTACTGGAACGGTGAATTAAAATATTTTTTCCTACCTTCCAGATGACCATTGGTTTCAATTCATTCTGGTACGCAATTAAAATCAACCTGTTGATACTTGAAATATTCTTGGGATAGGTAATCCATCATCATGAACAAGACGTGTATTCAGGTTTTTTTCAAAGTTACATAATTTTAGCGTTCAAGTGCAATAAAAAACACGGCATGAAATGTATGTCCCAAAAGAAGACCTGCGTTTATCAAAAATTTAAACAACCTGTGACTTCATAAGGCTGCGTAACTAACTATTAGCAGGCGAAACATCGATTTTTAAAGTGGGTGTATTGCTTGAATATTTGATTTTGAAAGATTAAGAGATTTTGCAAAGTATCAGGAAAGCTGAAATACAGTTTTATCCTTTGGGAAATGACTGTCAGTAATGTAACATGATTGAAAATTGAATATATTGGGTTGCAAAATGGCAAGGTCCTTTAAGTGTTAGCATTGAATTTTAAGGTGAGTGTATCACCTGAACATTTCATTTTGAAAGATTAAGGGATGTGGCAAAAATAACATAAAATCAAAAATACAGTTTTCTGTTTAAACAGTTGGCAGTAATACCATGTGTATGTAACATGCAAAATCACAGGTATGGTCCTTTAGGGGGAAATGTCTGCATGACAGAGCAGCAGCCTGTAGGACAGGTAAGTGTTGCAGTGTGTGTGAGCAGAGTTTTACCTGTGCCGTCGTGACTGTACACGAGGCAGGTTATGTTGGTTTTGGACTCACTGGACACTAGATGAGAAGGACAAAACTTTTTCAGGACACCATTGTTATCGTTCTCATTAATCTTCCGCTGGTCATAGATCCTAACGAGCATGAGAAGAAGAGAACACGAGAACAAATGAATATGGGGGACATATAACAAGTGTGAAGAATTTTGTCCTATTCCATAACATCTTGTGTAGAACTACAAGCTGATTTGTACCTGACATACTGATCTCTGCCACCTACAGCAAAGTGATGCGTCTTTGCTGGGTTCACGTAGATGGTGTACAGCCCCACTTTCTTATCGCCCTCCTTCACAACCGCCAGTTTACTGCCAAATAAAGGAAAAATAGGTTTTGGCTGTGGAAGGTGTACAAAAACTGTGTGATGACATTGGGGTTATTTTGCTGATAACTGAAATTTTCATGCCACAATTTGCTCCCTGAAATTTGTGTCTGCAAAGCAATGAAACACACTCATCGACACATGCGACATCTTTACGTATAGGCAAAGTGTTTCTTTATTATTTTTTATTATGAATATGAAACATGCAAAAGTTGACCGTGCAAAACAGATCGACATTCCCTGCATGATCACACATCTTCCTTTAAGATCAGGCAAATTGAAACCTAATGGAAATCTTGTTGCTCATCACGGCATTCACAGATTTATTTGTGACAAGGAAGCCATCTTTAATCTCTTCCAAATCCTGGAGGTTTGTCTTCCTTTTGGGGAGAAAACCGCAGCAGCTGTTACTAGCCTAACATTTAGTTTACTTTACATTCCAACAAGCAGCATCTTCCACATAAAAAAATACATTTGTCAACTAGTCGCCTGATTTCTCTTTAAGTCAACTTTTAATCTTAAGTAACTAATTCCATTCATTAGCGCTGAATACAGACACTTGTGACAAATAATCTCCTTTTTCATTGCAGTTTTTCTGTATTTGCGAATGTTGTCTTCATTTTTAAGGTGTTTCCCTTGTCACGTTTGTGACTGATGCACCAGCAATTCTTGTATGTACTATAAGTTATGTTGCCTTGAAAACTCACAAAAGCACCAGAAGACCTCTATTAAAGCAGTGTAACTCACTTATGTAGCAGCTTTTTGGAATTGCAATTGTATAGCTGTTGCTACCTGAGTTGCTGGTGCATCATGTGACAACAGGAAACTCGGAAATAATAAATGCCAGACATTAGATTTCTAAAAAAAAAAAAATTAATACCAAACATGTGCTTCACCAAACTGGCCCAAACTGGCATTTATTGCAGGGCTATTGTACTGTTGTTGGGAGTTTCTGTTATCTTATCAGTGTTTTATACTTACATAAGCAAAAAGTGCATTTATTGCACAAGAGCTACTTCCTAAGGTAATTTAACCTTTGTTAACCCTGACAGTGGAATGTTGTTACTCACTTGGCTGGACGGTCAAGACGCAGGTCAATACCAAACACCACCGCATCTTCTCCAGCAGAGAGAAAGGAGCAGGGCGAATCTGGCTCGAGGGCCAGCTGAAACACACACACACGCACAGATGAATGACTACTTCATCATCAAGCTATCAGCCTGGCAGAAAATCACTGTAAATCATCTTTATGACAGCTGCACTTTATAAACACACACACACATACACATCACTCACCTTATGTGCTGCTCCTTTATGCTGCGCCACCCTCTTGGTGTTCTTGCAGCGCTGCGTGGCAGAAAGTTCTGCCACTCTGATCTGACCATCTCGTGCACACATGGCCAAGGTCGAGTCGCCGCTGTTAGGCAAAAATTTTGCCTGTGCAGATTCAGAGCAGGAAAGACTCCTTTTAATTTCTTTAAAACATTTTTTTAAATAATTTTTAGACTACTCAGAGATATGTTTGTCTTCTCTAAAGATCTTACATAAAAAAAAGACTTTTATCCTGCTTTTTGTACCACCATGATAATCAGATTCTCTCTTTGTTTCACCTGAAAGACGTTGCTCTTGTGGCCACTGTCAAACTCCAGCTCGGCGCGGCGGATGGCCCAGTCCCAGATCACCACCTGCAGGTCATCGCTGCCCGAGGCCAGGCGTGTGCCAGAGGGGTTGAAGTGCAACGTGTTGACGCAACCCGTGTGCCTCTCCAGACGCCCCTGCAGCTCCAGCCTTTGCACCAGGCCACGCGCTCCGCATACACGCCTCACAAATTGGTGCGAGTCCCTGCCGATCTCTCTGGAGCGTATTGAGGGCACTGCCCGCCAAATGGGGCCACGGAGGTCACGAAGCTCTGCTCCCAGCCAAGCTTCCATAGCCTCGTCGTCATCGTCATCGTCATCATCTTCCTCATCTTTCTGGTCGTCTTCGTCCTCTTCATCTTCATCCTCATCTGAGCTGGAGGAGTGGTTGGTACAGCTACCAGGTCTGTTCCTCTTTCTTGCAGCCCTCTTTCCAGCCTCCTTTTTCTTTACTCTCTCTTGTCTGCCTCCCTCGCTCTCTCTTTCGCCTTCCTCAGTCAGGGAGTAGAGGCCGCTGCCATCCATGCTGTCAGTGTCTTCTTCCTCCTCTCCCTCTCCTCCGGCCCCCGTGTCTCCCTCCACATCTGGCATAGGCTTGTCTCCCGANTTCCTCCTCTCCCTCTCCTCCGGCCCCCGTGTCTCCCTCCACATCTGGCATAGGCTTGTCTCCCGATGCCTCTCCTGTCTCTTTGGGAGCTAAAGAAACAGGGAACAATGATAAAATTAAGACCATTTTTCTTATCGACAGATTTAATAAATTGTGCACAATTGCAACCAAAGTTGTACAATGACAGACCACTGTATGTATAAACTATTGTCTTAGAAAATTTGAGATTAAAAACATAGTTCTAGGAATAACAAGCATCAATGTCAGCAGCAGAGGTTTTCAATGTGCTTAGACCAAAAAAGTAAAGTTACCAGCTTCAGAAGAAGATTGTGTTTGTCCCTCTTTACTTCCAGATGCGTCTCCCTCATGTCGGTCTTCTACTGGTTCCTGTTCTTCAGAGCCACCTAAGAAAACCACGCATCTAGTGAATAACTGTCAGAGTTAAGGAGCCTACAAAAAAGTATATGGTCAGTATTGATAATTCAGAACTTTTTTGAATGGTGAAAGGATTATCTTATTCCTTTACCGTTAAGCATACTGGATTTGCCTTCTTCACCCTCAGCCATTCTGTCTCCTTTGTCCTACGTCGACCCGAGGGAGAGCCTTTCACACAAAAATACACAGATTGTTGTGGTTTGCTAACAGGTTGGCAAGTACTCAAATCAATAATCGATAAATTGTGTGTATTAGAAAGCGGACATTATTGCTTGCACTACCTAAACTGTATGAACTAGCGAGGGAGCAGCGTGTCATGGGACACTAGTTGCCTGTTTAGCTGAGTAGCTGCCAAAGTGACAGTCAGGCTAATTTTACTACCTGTCTACCGCAGCCAGCCAAAATCAGTCGCTAGTTAGCTGCTTACAGGCCTGACTAATGCTCTCTTTTGCTTTCAATTTTTAACAGTGCACTGGCCACTACAAAATCATAAGTGTTCGGTTGTCTAGTGCTTCTGTTAACGTTAGCTAATGCTGACTAGTAACGTGCAAGACAAGCACATGTCAAAAGTAAAACATCGCTGATAGTTAACCAGCAAGCAGCTGCTTGTCTACAAAGCGAGTGAGCAGCTAGCTGCTGTTAGCTAGCGTTACCTCTGCTCGAAGGCCCGACGAGGCGCACTGCTTAGTTTAGTCCTAATCTTTGTCACAGCTTTAATATCTTCACGGCACGACTCAGCGAGGGCCAGCTAAGTGTTTCGAACAATAATTTTCTGACGGAAAGCACAGGGCATTAGGAATACATCCATAAAGCCGCTGAAAGTATAAGCAGCAAGCTAGCAGCGTCTACCCCAGGTTCGCTGCTCTGTTTATGTTTTGACGCTTCAGCTTCTGTTTTTTTCTGATTCCATTTCNACCCCAGGTTCGCTGCTCTGTTTATGTTTTGACGCTTCAGCTTCTGTTTTTTTCTGATTCCATTTCCGGACGAGCAGCCTCCGCTTGCCTTTGTCCGGAAGTCTGCAGGAAAACATTTATAATAATAATAATAATAATAATAATAATAATAATAATAATAATAATAATAATGTCGTTGTTGGTAGTAGTAATAGTCGTAGTAGTAGTTGTTTTTATTGGTTTTTTTTTTAGCATTATTATCCAGTTTATATCGCAGATTATCCCTACTTTCTCTAATGGTTATCTTTGGTTTTTGGTTTTGCATCTTTAATGTGTTTTGATCATAATTGATGAGATGGGGCCCTTAAGCAAAAAAAAAAAAAAAAAAANAAAAAAAAAAAAAAAAAAGTTGCATTTATGTAAAGGTATTATTCACTATCAGTTTGAATTTCAAAGTATGGCTTTGCCACTTAGCTGAAATAATGAGAGGAACTTCTGAAATCTGAATCAATCAAGTAAGGGTTAATTTTCTGTTTTTTTTTTTGTTTGTTTGTTTGTTTTGTTTTTTTTCTATTGACAAATAGGAAATGGATTCAATAAAAAGAGTAAATCTTGTTGTTAGGTCTGCTATAAAGGCAAATGCTAAAACTTTTACAATCATGGCACATAATAATTGATGATCTGATAGTAATGTCTGGCATGGAGTCCCAACCCTGACTCATTTGTAAGTATCAGTATGCTGTAGAAGACAAGTTACACCACTCCAAGCCATTCATTTACACTACAATCTAAAGCAGACGATAACCTCCCAAACCTGCAGTATTGTCCAATAACAGTTACAGTCCCCCACCGTCATCTATGCAATTACAACAAGTGTCAGTATTTCTAATATCTTTTATGTCAAAAAAAAAGGGGGGGGGGGNGGGGGGGGGGGAGGGTGCTTGTGTATTTTACTTCCTTGTAGAGAGCATTAATAATCAAATATAATCAAATAGATCCTGCAAGACAATACAGTACAATACAGTGAAATTGACCCAAATACCATAGACAGTATCACATGGGTCCCATTCATGTCACTTAACTATTTTCTACCACTGTTTTTTTTTTTTTTTTTNTTTTTTTTTTTTTTTTGTTTGTTTGTTTGTTTGTTTTTTTTGCCATAACAGGTTTTCCTTCAGCATTACAAATAAGCTTAACAGTTTAACAGCTGATTACATTTGATACAGAGTGTGATCAGTGTCAGGAAACATCTGGCTCTGTCAGAGTGAAACATAATGGGATCCCTCAGCTTCCTTCCCGTGTTTATGTCATTGGACTTGTGGGCACAAAAAATGGCTTTTTCAAATTTGCCTGGGTGTGCCCTTAATGACTGATTTAAACCCCATGGCAGCAAGATGTCATTATTTTCATTTTTGTTATAAGCTTTTGTTATAAGCATTTTTGTTACATGCTTTAATTCATTTATACTTATGATTACTGAAACACAAGAATCTCATCTTTCCACCACCACACTCAGACCGCAGATTTCACACAAAGACCGCAGATTATAGTCATCTTTCAAAGCAGTTTATAATCCACATGGAATGTCAGCTGAGAGCAGGAACCTGATTAGGGGGAAAGGATCACACTTCAGTAGTTTCTCACAGGGTTCTGCTATAAATGATAAAATGAAACTGATATCCATTGATCCGAGAATAGTAGGTGGATGCCCATTTATGCTGCTTTTTCATTATTTAATTCATTTTTCTCACAATTAAGATTTAGAGCGCATAATTAATAGCATATCTGTAATACATTTCTGAATTTAGTGACTAATCTGTCTGTCTTTTTATCTATCTACTCAGGATTTGCCATTTCCTACAAAATATTTGTGGTTCTTTTCAGCTCTTTTAATTAAGCTTTTCTTTTCAATGTTGATATAACCTTTAAACCTTACACTTTTTCACATTTTTAAATTGGATTTTATTTTTATTGTTTCCACGTACACGAGGATCCTTATGGATGAAATACAGATTAATGATAATTCTCACTTCGTATTTTATAATTACGGGACAACATTTTATATTTATCAAGAATATCATAATTATGACTTATATGATAAAATAAGATAAACTTCATAATAATATCTTTAATCATGCAAAGAAAGCCAACAAATCCTTAGAATATAAGAGATGTCGCTATAAACTAATTGTTAATTATGGGAATATTAAAGTCCCACCAGAAAGGAAACATCATCTGGAAGACGTGAGAATGATTTTGTAACGGTTCTTCTTTAGAGTTTTGGCGATCTCAGAGAAACCTTACAGGGGAAGAAGGAAGAGGAAGTCCATGCAGTCAGGGGGGTTCAAGTCTGCGGAGCGCTCATAAGCTGCGGCGGCTCTCAGTCCTCCAGATTCGATGCTGGAGTCTGAGAGGAGCGCAAAGCCTCCTGCATCCTCCCAACGAATTAAAACTGACATCATGCCGCGCACGGGTTTAAAACAAGGGTAAAGTTTTTATTTCAGTCATTATCCTGCTGCTTTCTTTGTTCTTTTACAACATGGAGTACTGGAAGCAGTGCACGATGTGGCTGATCAGCTGCAAGGTGCTGCCAGAGAACCACCGCGTAACTGCGGAAACTGCGCAGGTATTCGACCTGGCGCAAACCCTGCGGGACGGGGTGCTGCTGTGCCAGCTGCTGAACAACCTCAGACCTCACACCATCAACCTGAAGGAGATCAACCTCAGGCCACAGATGTCTCAGGTAGAAGGAGTTTCTAATTTGTGACCATTCCAATTTGAGCTAAATTCATATGCAAAGAATTTGTCTTATTGATGATAAATAAGAATTTTGTGTGATATCAGGTTCACATCTTGTGTTTTGGATTTGTGTGGTGAGGCAACCCTGCTGTTTATTTATGAATCATAGATGGTACCTTTACATTCACCTCTATGAAAGTTACTTTATGGCGTCTGGAAGTTTTGAGTCAAATTACCTGTTCTAGAATACAAGTAAATCCCTTTAACATCTACAAAAATCAAATACTCAAGCACATGAATATTGTAAAATGCCACAAACTGGAATTATAACTGATTTCAAGGTATGATCATGGCAGATTAAAAAGTACCATAATGCACCATTGAATATAGAAGTAGCATATCACAGTGAGTTTCCTATATAGATCAACATAGGCTAACTGTGGGTAAACTCAATCTTGAAGTTGAAATGTAAAGGTGTTGGAAGAATTTTTCATTTCCAGAGGCTACTGCAGGATTTCTAAATAGCTTCTTTAGAACTGTTTCTCAGGATTTGTAGCCCATGGATCTTGACCTTCTTTGTGCTCGCACTGTGGCAAACAGATAAGTGCCAGTGTAAACATCAGAATGACGCCACGCAGTGACCTCTGACCCACTCTCATTTACAGATTATCATCTGATCTAAAACCATCTTCACAAATATGCCTTTTAAATATGTTAATGAATCAAGACTCAAATTTCATTTTATTTTGCCTTTTTCTCCATGTTTTCATTTTTGATCTACTTTTAAACTTTTTGAAACTCTTATGATTGAGGGAGTGCTGAAATTCCTCAGCCTCTAAACCCAAGGGAATGGTCCGTGGCCAGAACTCCTGCCACTGGAGAGGCCTGATAAAATCCTGACTTTGATCCACCCATTAGTTAGACATACTAATTCTATTTGTGCAGCAGTTGTAGTTTGCTAATGACCATGTTTGAGGCCATGTAACAGGTATAGGCAGCCATTAGACTTTAATGTCTGACTTTCATGAGAAGTAGAATGTATTCAGATTAAAAGATTTTTTTCAAATTTCAAGTCACATATATTTTTGTAAATTACACGTTGGTCATGTTAGTTTTGCAATATGCAATGTATAGTTAATGTGTTAAAAATGCAGTTAAGGCTCTTTCACTTGATACAACTGAGATAGAGCTGTACAGGAGTAAACTTCTCAAGATTCCAATAAATAAAAATCTGTTGTGAAAATCAGAATATTAATAATTTTGGTGTTTTTAATACTATAGAGTATTTTATTAAAAGAACAAGATTTTGCCTGCGCTGACTTAATCCAAGCAACATTGTGCGTACCTGGCTCTTTGTTGGTTAATTTATTAAAAAGTCATAAAAATTGTGCAGGACACATGTTGTGCAGAGTTAACACACTTTGACATTCTTAACCTGTTAAAGTCAAAGCATATATTTATTATTTAAAAAGACAGAAAACCTTGATATAAAGCTTTAACACGGATTAGTCTTTACACAGTCTCGTTTTGAGCAATGACATTAAACATTTTATGATGGCAAGATGGAATTTAATTACAGATAAAGGAGACTAATTTTTAATCAACGTAAATACATTTTGCTTCAAAAAAAAAAGGTTACTTCTGTGTGAAATAAATGACTCTTAGCCAAACACTAGTTTGTTCTCAATCTTATTAAAGGACCATACGAGCCATTTTGCCAGTAGTATGCTTTGAGAAATGATTGTCAGTAACATTACATGCATGAAAATTGAATATATTTGGCTCAAACATGCAAAATGGCCGGTATGGTCCTTTAAGTACAATCATTGTACTATCAGTGTACAATTTTTTATCTGCCAAGCAGGGAAACCCAATGCATAACATGTCAAACAATCAGTGGTCATCGCCTGCAGCTGTAGGCCATCCAAGTATGATTGAGAAAGGCTTGTGTGTCAGTGGGCCCCAGATTGTAAATGGCCATTTCATTGTATCATTCTGACCCAAGACCATGCAAAAAGAAACAAGGGCAGGCATGAGGATAATGGACTGGAGGAGGAGAGCGTTGTGCATGTAGTGTACTGTGATTAAAAAGTACCCAGAAATGCTATTTTTACACTAGTGAATGTTAGGCTTTGGTGCACATGCAAACCATGGAGTGTGCAGTAAAATTCATTAGTGTGGAACATGAATAACAGATACAGTATGCAACATCCTTACATTAGAGCAAGACTGAATTGAAACTGCAGTACGTAAATGTTTTTCAGGCTGTTTGGTTTTTTTTTTTAGTGTTTTAGTATTTAGTATTTTTAGCTGAATTTACTGCTCAGAATGTCATCTGAACTGTAAATTTAGCATTCAGTACAGATAAATAACTGTAATATTTTGTAATTAAGTTTATTGTTCAATTTTATATATCCTACCTCAGCATATATGTATTTGGAATCCCTTCATGAGCAAATGTGAGGAATCCTTGCCAACATCCCAGATTCAGACCAGTTTGCAGCTATTGATAGGCTATTAGGGGATAAATATACCTGAAATATTTCATTGAGATAGGTGTATTATTTTTTAAGAGACTGACAAAAATATAGAACTGTTAAGAAATCATTTCACAAATTCCTAGATCCACCCCTGAATCCAGATCCACACCAAAATAAAGGGGTCTTCCCTCAGCTATGTCCCACCCTTCCACCAAGTCTCATCAAAATCAATTCATAGCTTTTTAAACAAACCAATAAACTAACCAACACGAGCGAGTGAAAACATAACCTCATTGTCAGAGGTAATCATAATAATATAATGAATGATTCAATGATTTAAAAATGACTAAAGGAAGGTTCAACCTTTGTAATTAATCAACACACAAATAGATGTGAACAGAGTGAATATGCGCCATGTAGTCAAAGGGATGAAGCTGGTGAGTGCAAAGCCACCATGTTCATCCACTTCCTCCATAGACAGCAGGGCCCCAGGGGGAGGTGGAGAGATTACAGGCGTCTCCACCATGAGCTTATGTGATAAACATTACCCTATCTAGTCTCAGAAATCTTGGTACAGCTACGTTTTTATGATCACATATGCACTTCCTGGTTTTTTTTAATCACTCAATAATATGATTGAAAGTGCAGATTACACTGGTACACTTGAAAGTGTGAGCAAACAAATGTAGTTATATAGTTTTTGTTTTTTTTGTTTTGGATCAGCACTTTAAGTAAGAGGTCTAAACAGCACTCTGCACAGATCACAGCAGAAAGTGACAGTGGAGGCGCACATGGCTTTGTTTTAACTTAGCGCAGTGAAAGTTTCAGTTTTCACTTTAAGCTTGCTGGCTGAAAGTTTTCTAAAGATTTCTGAGTTCTGACTGTAATGTCAATATAAGTTCAAACATGTATTCATGCAACTCAGTAGAATTCAAATACAAGGCTACTATATATGAAGACACAGGATCCCCAGTTGATGAGTTCTAATTGTTTCCCTTTGCAGTTCCTGTGCTTGAAGAATATCCGGACATTCCTAACATCATGCTGTGAGGTGTTCGGCATGAAGAAAAGTGACTTATTTGAAGCCTTTGATCTCTTTGATGTTAGAGACTTTGCAAAGGTATGTCTGCCAGAAAATGGTGATGGATGAATGTGAAGGTCATACATCACTTTTGTCATAGACTCAATTCTCTTCTCTTCTCTTCTCTTCTCTTCTCTTCTCTTGAGCACATTGTTTGTTGGATGCATTGGTATGGCATCAACCACAGTAGAGTGATAATGATGATCGCTCTGTCAGGGCTCGGTCTGCTGGCTGTCCTTCTTGGCGATCATGCCAGTATTACGTCTAATCAATAGTTCTTTATATCAGGTCTAATCAGTGCCTCCCAGTTTCTGCAAACATACATACTGTATGTCCACTCAGATTCTGATTTCTGTGAAGATGCATGCAGTTTAACACAATAAGACCTCTGGAGTTTAGAGCTAATCACAGATTAATAAGGTATGATGTCTAGTGTATGTGTACGTGTGTGTGTCCCATGCTTATATGGTTAAATGTGTTCAATATTCATTCACTCCTTGCGTTTCTTGATGCACTTCTGAATGAACCTGTCCTCATCTGTTTATTGCTGTGTTATTGTGGGAGCTTGTTTCTGTGTCTACGCACAGTTACCAGGTCGGTGGGTTTGTAGTTTGGTCCCTCCTAGCTACTGTGGATTCTCGCTCGTAGCACAGGAGCCTGATTTAACTCAGCTAAAGAAAACGCTCTCACCCTGACCACACTCACTGCTGCATTTCCTTTGCTCAATGCATTTGCTGCCTTGGAGCACTGTGGGCTATCTGTGAAGAAATAATTACCGTTTCCTTGCAGTATTGGATGAGCTTCTGAAATCCTAAAAAATAAGAAATGCTGAAATAAGAAAAAATAAGAAATGCTGAAAAAGTGCTAAATTTTAAGTAAAAATCCTTTATTCAAATTAGCCATTTTCTGATATTTTATGGTTTCAGATCATTTGAAGGATACATGCTTCTCTACAGGTTAAAATTCTCTAATTTTTTTTTTTTTAGATAATGTCTAAAAGTAGTTGTTTAATTGAATTGATCAAAGGCTGTTTTTTTTTTTTTTTTTTTTTTTTTTTTTTTTTTTTTTTTTTTTTTTTTTTTTTTTTTTTTTTTTTTTTTNTTTTTTTTTTTAACCTCATAAGCAGCCATACTGTTTTCATCTTATGGCTTACTGTCTGTATAGCAGTTAGTACAAATAATCAAAATGAGTAAAAGTACAATATTTACATTTGAAATATAATGGATTAAAAGTAGACAGTCTCCCAAAATGGAAATACTCAAGTAAAGTACCAGTACTACAAAATTATGCAAATTAAGTACTCAAGCAGTAGGTGGAAACCCACCAATTACATTTATTATTACTGGTAATGTTCCACCTCTGTTTTCATGTGTGTTCTGTCTGTATTGAATGTATTGTGAATGCATTTGCATTAAAAATTCATTCCTTAAAAATAGAAGACTGTAAGAGCATTATCATCTTGTCAGAGTAACTATCCTAAATATGGTTAGTTCAAGGACCGTCGGAAAATTGAAAATCCGACGATTATTTTGATGTTTAAAACCCGCTGGTGGTTTATAGTGTCCAGAGGGTTAATTAATTTCTAAAGTGGTTGCAAGACTCCTCAGTTATACCTTGTTTAAATATGAGAAAACTTTATTTTCCTACTAGAGAGCAGTCATTAGCTTTAGATTTTTTTTTTTTTTTTTANTTTTTTTTTTTTTTTTAAGTGAGACCAGGCAGATCTCCCTGTCCATGTAGAGCTTCACAAGGAGATTTGCAACACTTTCCCACACAGACGCTTTTCTTTCCGTCCAGTGCGTTGTGTTCTAAAGAAGCTTCCAGTTAATCTGCCTGTAATCCCAGAGGGGAGGTGCTGCCTACAAATATGTACATCCATGCTGGGCTGCATAATCTCAGTCATGTTCAAGAGCTGCACGACACAGAAACAAGCTTGAGTGGAGGGAACTTAACGCTCACCGTGACCTGTTAGCAACACGTGTTCAGCGATTGGTTGGATGTTCTCCAGGAAGAGTTGTTCAGACAAATAAGAAATGCTCAGTCTCCTCCTTAAGTTTCTGACGACATCCAAGAGAGAACATCTCAGATCTCATAATCCATGTGGGTTAAGTTGTGCCAACTCAGCCTGTAGACTGAGTGTGAGCCTGCTGCATTTCTTATGAGAGCTCGCTAACCTCCATTCCTTTGCTGAGTTACCACAGACCTCACTGCAGGCATCCACTCTGCTGACGGAGAAGCCTATAGGCCAGAGAGAGATAAGGGCAAGAGGCAGGAGAAAGGTTTCTGTATTCCCTTGCTAGTACATCAACCTTTTGTTTTGAAGGGATTCCATGTAGTTTGAAGATTAAGATACAACTTTATTGTACTTGGGGTAAACTTGTTTCCTAAGAATTATATTTACTGTAACAGCTAAAATGCTTACAGAGTGTGCAACTGCAAAAAAAGCATAAAATGTAGTCAGTCGATTGCACCATAGGTTAAATATTTGAATGTATACCACAATTAAAGATTGTGCTTGTATTGTAGCATTGTCAGAAATCTGACATTTTATCCTTTTAATGGTTTCCCCAAGAAAACGACCACAGTTTTTATTTATTATGAGCTGCTACTGATATCTATTAAAATTTAAAGTAAAATGCATTTTCAACAGTCTGCATAGGCTTGAACCATTTGAAATGATTATCTAGTTTGAGGAAACTGGACTTGTCGTTTAGAGGTTTCACCTCTCATCTCAGTAAGGCCTTCAGTTTGGAGTCAGTGGTGGCATTAAACCATCTTTCATCCACTGAGAGTCACTCAGACTGGTTTTTATGACATTTTATTTATGACATGAATCTGCTTTACAACTTTTTTTTTGCCTCGTTTTTTCATGGCGCACAGGAGATTTAAGCTCACATTTGTTGAACAGGCCACACTAACCACAGCAGTTGGTCTTTGAAAATTCTACTTCCTTCCTTCAGTTCAACTTGTGTTTTTTTTTTCTTTTTCTTTTTTTTAACTCACGTTGCTCACTGAGGTGTAAGAACAATTTTTTTTTTTTAAATCACCTCAGTGGACTTTACACTTCATTATGCAGAATAAATCAGTCTGATAATGAAACTGTTTATTCGTGATAATTTGGCGATGATGAATGTAGATTGGGTAGTTTGTCCGCTCATACTAAGATGTGGCTCTCAGGCAGCTGTAAGGTCAAATATGCTGTGATGAAGGTGATAATGTTTAACTGTGTTGGTTTTTATACCATCAAGAGGGAAATTTACACTGATGATATTTGGAAAATATCACAAAACAACACAAGTCAACTTAATTTTGGGCTTTCTAATTATGTATTTTTTCAAAGATTTTCCTTAAATTCGTTGATACAAGTGATCGTGTGCATGTTATAGTCATCTCACTCCACTGTTAAATTTTCTTATATGGGATTTCAACATTTAACTTTCAGCTTTAACTCTAACATTCTACAACAGATTAAGTTCCTTTTAAAGGACCACACTGGTGGTTTTTGCATGTTTGAGCCCAATATGGTCGTTTAAGATACAGGTTACAGGCCTTAAAATCTGGTCTGTTTTACTGTTTCAAATCAAAAGCACACCTTTGAAGAGAAGCTGTACTACCATTGTTACGTCCCTCACTGTGTGAAAGGTCCGTTGACGTGTTTTCTTTTCTTCTTAGCTCTTTCACTCTCTTTCGCTGTTCCGCTCCCTCTTCCATATAACCGCTCCTTTCTTGTTGTGTACGCAAAACAAACTGTGCTGGGCCGCTCTTCCAATTGGTTGGCTAACGGAGGCGGGATAACAGCGGCGGAGCCACACCCTTGATTGGCCCGTTTCTTCCCTCCGGGATGCACCTTCGACTTCTCCTGCGGTGGACACATCTGATTGGAGGACAATTTCATCCCCTCCACCAATGAAGATTCTGCTCAGTCCCTGGACTTGCTTAAATTCGTTACCAACGCTCATTGTGATGGCTGGCTGTGTGTTTGTGCCAGTCCAACTCGTTTTCTGAGGGTCTTTTTTAGAGAGAGCTGTGTAATTGTGATCTGCTATTGTGAATCACTTTTGTTACTTTTTATTATTTTATTTAAGGAAGGTTATCTGTTAAACTCTTTTGTTTGTTATTTTATGGTTGGTTTTCTGGCACCACCTCTGTTCCTTCCCCAGTTGGTGGTTTGCCTTAAATTTCAGTTACTGTTGTTAGCCAGTCCTGTGTTTATCATTATTTTGTGTGGAAACAATAAATTGCCTTTCTTTGCCATTTCCATCGGCTTTTATGTTGCTTCCCTTTCCCCTAGACCATAGGGTTGTAACAACCATTCACACAGGAAGTGGAGCTAAAGTGCAGATATACATACAAGTTTTTACAGCTAACCTCGTCAGTTTTCTTTGCCAAGTCATCCAGGTATGAAAAGAAGTGAAATTTTCTTTTATAACTACAATAATACACAAATACCAGCTATATACCTCATATACTGCATAAAGCTGATATTGTTGGCCGGAGACCTTCTTCGTGGTATTTTCCCAACATCTCAGCTCACATATTTATCATGTCATTTACGCCAAGCATACACACTTTATTTCCTTCTGCTGTCAAGCTGCTCTACATTATAAACTAATGCCAGTCTCACTGTGATAGACCTTGGGAACATGGATTAAGGATGTATATGTGTGTTTAGCAACATCAAAGAGTATTATACTGCAGAAACAGAGGATGGGTGTGTGTACAGTGTAAAAATAAAAACATAAACAACATCCCTTTATTCATCTTAACAATCTTTAGAGATCTCTGACTTGATTAAATTGATGGTCGGGGTTCATGAATTATGTTTTTTTTTTTACTATTACTAATAGTATAGAAGATATTTGTATGTACACAAATGCAAAATGCACAAAATGTACAAGTGCTTTATGATGATTGCATGCAGGGGAAAATTTATTTAATATGTGTAAAACTTATGTTTCTGTTATTCTTTATTAATAGTGGTAAGAGACTGAGAAAATGTTAATTGTGGTTATAAAGTCACATATCTGACTTACTAGTTGTTCTGTTGTGTTGATCAGACAGTGCTTTCTCTCTCTCTCTCTCTCTCTCTCTCTATCTATCTATCTTTTTCTCTCCTTTCTCTCTTCTTCACACAACACGCAAACACAGATGCGCAGCTGTGAGAGGTTTGAGGTGCACGTCCACTTCCTTCAGTCTCTCTCTCTCTCTCTCTCTCTCTCTCTCTCTCTCTCTCTGTGTCTATTTGTTTTAACTACTTCACAGCATCTAACATTGGCACGACTTTGTTTCACCAGGTTATGAACACTCTCTCCAAGCTCTCTTTCACAGCAATTGCACAGCAAAGAGGATTCAAGTAAGTCACACAACATTGCAAACAAATACATAATCAGTTGTAAAATGTTCATTCAGGTGATACCTAAATCTGGTTTGTTTGTATTGTCAGTGGGAAAATTGGGCCAGTGAGATTTTAAATGTTGTCATGTTGCTAAAGGAGTATTTTACACTTCAGGTAAAAAATGTCCCCGCCCCCCTGCAGCCACATCTCACTTCCACAGGTCTTCCTGACACCCAAAGACAAAAATTTCACTCATTAATCCTACTACTCCCTTTTTTTCCCTACTGTTAAAAAAAAAGCCTGTGATAAAAAATTCATACAGATGTCAGTTTTGAAAAACACACTAAAAGTTATGCTCTGAGTCACTTATTAATAATTGTTTTTTTTTTTCTGCTAAACACTAAATTCATGCTGCGTCTCTGTCATTTCCAGGCCATTTCTCACTGAGGAAAGCCTAGAAGACGAGGACATTTACAATAATCTGGAAGATTTGATTGAGTATGTATGAGCTCCTCTCTGCAGGATCATTGCTGCTGTTGATAGAACATGATTATTTTGCTCAGTAGCACATCCCTGCTCTCTGGGGGTCTGGACACCCACATGTTTTGGTAAAAGGCTCAGCTCTGATTCTCTGTTACCATCACAGGAAACAAATGAGTAATTTTCTGTGATTTTGTGAAGTGTTTGCGTCCCACCCACATTAAGCTTTTGGATGGGTGCTGTCAGGACTGTGATTGAAAGATAATGACCTATGAGGAGAATCAAATAAGTATATTATTTGTGCATGGCTATAATTAATTTATTTTATGAGAGACTCTGAGCGTGTTTATGAAGCAGATTGGGCATTATGTCTTTTAAAGCACCTCCATAGGTGCAATTATTTATGACATTATTAGTGAATAATATGAAATATTAATGGAGAATATGAGAAAAAGGGCAGCATACAGAAACATTACATTCTGTAATTACAAATGGTTGTTTATTACAGAAATGATAATAATAATATAATAATTTTGTCTGTTATGTCAGATTCCTTTTATGAACTTTATTATCCATAGAGTAATTATTCCATTGCTTTTACAATGTAATATTTTTTAAACAATATTTATTTAATGGTATGAGAGACATGAGAGACATTATATTACAAAAATAGAAACTTCTCCAGCCAAAGTTTTCTTTGTGCAAATTTGTGCAATAAAAGAAAGTAACAAAGATAAAAAAGGAATAAAGAAAAGAAAAAAAGTCAAATAATATTGGAACCCGCAGTGAAAATGAAGAGAAAGGGTCTCCGTGTGTGTACAATTCAGATCACACCAAGACAATATCGATTTTAATTTATGTGACCTTTATTTTACCAGGATGGCCTCTTGAGGTTGAAATCTCTTTTTTGAGAGTCTTATGCTATATAAATTAAGAAACAACATTCACAGAACGAGAGAATAAGAAAAAGAAAAATATAAAAGAAATCAATTTCATTAGCAAACTACACATTACAAACAATTACCCATTTAATTCCTTAAGAAATCTATACAGCCAAGAAGCTGTATTTGCCACCACAGGCCTAAGAAATTATTTGTGACATTTTAGAAATGTCTTCATATGTGTGTTTGTCTTTGTGTGTATATGTTAGCGAGAATGCTTGTGAGGATGAGGAGGAGTTGTATGCAGCGATCTATGAGTTTGAAGACGACGACGCAGGTGGAGCGATCTATGAAGACCTTATGAGGACTGTGCAGCATCCTCCACCGGTACTGCAATGAATCAGTCATCCACACACACACACACACACACACACACACACATACACACATACAGACTACCTCATCACCCACTGGCACGTGTTACCATCAACAAATTGAACAAATAAAGGGGAAAATACTCACATCTGCTTGATCTGATGGTATTTTTAAGTAGCATTGTGTGTTTGTAGAAGCAGGTGGAGGTGGACGTTCGGAGCTGCTGCCTTATAGAGATCAAACAGACGGAGGATAAATACACAGAGACTCTGGAGTCCATTGAGAAGGTATAAGGTCCTCACTGATCCTCTGCACTGGGACAAACATTTTGAAAAACATAAATAAATTAAAAATGTGATGTGATACAAGGACACTATAGGATGCTATCAGGAGCAGTTCTCATGCATCAATTCCATATTTTATCCCGGCATTATACGGCATATCTGATTGTCTGTTATTGGTTTCAGAAAACAGCTGGGTTTCACTGTAGCTGTTGCAATATGCCTCAAATTATTATGAATAATCATGATATTGTCTTTATAGTTTCCAGATGAATCACTGAAAGTGATGAAATTTGAGGCAAATCCCTGCAATCTTTCATTCAAACTTTTACTTGTTTCTTTCCACAGTATTTTCTGAATCCTTTAAAGAAATTCTTCTCTGCAGCAGAACTTGACAAAGTTTTTGTCAACATTCCGGTAAGTCTCACTATTCTCCCTCACAGTTGAATGAAATGCTTTTACTGAGATGCTGATTGGTTCTGTCTCTGATGTAGGACCTTGTCAAAGTTCATAAGAGCCTGATGGTGGAAGTGCAGGACTCCATCCTGAATAAAAATGCCTTAAATCTCTACCAGGTCTTTATCAATTACAAGGAGAGGTATTTATCAACACAACACTTCCATTAAACAGGTCATGTTTTATTTTATAGTGTAATATAGTGTGTGTTAGGTGTGTTAAACATTGTCAAAGTTACAATACTTGAGTTTCATGAAATGCATGCGGTAAGACACACCCACAGGTCCTGAACTGACCTGAAAGCACCATTTCTGATTAGATCTTTACTTATGTAACATGTTGATGTCATCATGTAACACACCTGGTTGGACACACCCAAATCAGGCTCGTGAGCAAGTGTTTGTCCAGCATCTGCAATATTGCATCTAGCCAATCAGAAGGGGGAAGGAGGGGCCTAAAGATACAGAACCTAAAATGGCCTGTTTTCACTGAGTGTGCACAGAAGTGCTGCAGCAAGGGAGAGTAGAGGTGGATTAATGTGTTTTTTGCACATTAATTAATTGCAAAGGTTTCAAAATAGACCCCTTAAATTAAGATAAAACATGAATATATATACATTAATTTAAAAAAAATCTTTCTTTCTTTCTTTCTTTCTTTTTCTTTCTTTCTTTCTTTCTTTCTTTCTTTCTTTCTTTCTTTCTTTCTTTCTTCATATATTCATTAATTAGTATCTGAATTGCACTCTCTTTTTGAATATAATGTCTCAGTTTTGAGGTTTCAATTCAGCATTTTCATTGTGATTGAGTATTGATTTATTTGCAGAAATATTGCCATACTGATTTCCCATGCTTATGGCCTCATTTCCTTTTCTTTAAATTGCAGACTGCTCATTTATGGAATTTATTGCAGTCAGGTGGAGATCGCCATTGCTGCTTTAGACCTCATTTGCAAAGAGAAGGAGGACGTTCGTCTGAAGCTGGAGGTTGGACACCTGAAGAAGCAGGCCTGTCAATACATAGAGAGACAGAGAAAAAAAAAAAAAAGAGAGAGAGAGATTTCCAGTGTCCTTTAGTGTCTCTTCTGTGCTACACATATGAGGTTTCTTCATTGCAAAATGTCTACCTATAACCAAATAATTACAATAATTTATGTCATAGATATTTATTAAAAAATTAAAGAAATAGGTTTGAAAATAACATAATTTCTATATGATTAGTTTTGCTGCTTTTAAAAACAAATGTGGTAATAAATTAGGATGAAAAATAAGATAATAAATAAGAAGTACAGTATGCCATATTTGATTTGACATGAAAAACTTTTTCACTGGCTTTTTGAACATTTTGGCCTCCATAATACCCATAACAAACCAGAAGATAAAAGCGGTGTATAAACTTTGACAAACATATTGGTTTATCTGTTGTATGCTTGTGAAAATGTCTAACAGACAACAAAGAGCATTAAAACCTGCGTGAGTATAATAATGAGCTGTTCCTCACGTTGTTATGAATGCTGTGTTTGTTGCAGGAGTGCTCCAAGAGGGCCAACAATGGGAAGTTTACGCTGAGGGACCTTCTGGTTGTACCGATGCAGAGAGTCCTCAAGTACCATCTGCTTCTTCAGGTAAAGTGGTTTGAGTCCAACCTTTTATGGTGAAAGTGTGCCACTACTCTGCATAATGTCTTTGTAAGTAAACACTTCACCAGCTCATTTCAGTCGTCGGTGCCTCCTGCATGAATAAAAAAAAATCTCTCAATCAAATTAGTGTTTAGTTGGAAATAAAAGTTGTCTTCATAACTTCTAACTTTGATTAAGTATGTCTGATTAAATATTTCTGCTAATATCTGAGGTTAATTTGATGAAAATTCAAGCTCTTTTGTGGCAACCCAGTTTCTTATTCTTTATACACCATCATCCAGCGCTACTAATGTTAAATGGTGAAATGAGAAGGTTAACTGCCTTGCTCAGGGAGACCTACACCTCAACTTTATTTGCCGAGTAAGGACAAATATCCACATTTCCTGTCTAGATTTCATGTTATTGCAAGTGTGTAAACAGTCAAACTTCTGATTACAAGTCCAATTCTCTAAAAATATCAAATACTCAAACTTTATTTAAATTCAAAAACCATTATTGTCTTGACAAATCATGCTATCAATCCGTTTCTTAAAGCCTTCCAGTTCAATAAGAGTGCTGACCTGAGGGTTTCTTGGAAAGTGTTGCAGGTTTGAGGTGACTCTTGGTACACACCTGTGGTATTATATGTGTCTGTGTATACCCCTTTTTCTCCTTAAATTCAGGAGATTTTGTCATCTTGATCTCGTATCAGTAGTTTCATGATGTTTTTGGGTTTTTGTCCAAGTCACCACTGGAGGGCGATATTGCATGCATTTGTTTTTCCGCTTCCCTTCAGTGGAGGCTCAGTGGAGCCTCTGCAAAGATTTAGTTAAGTCTTGCACTTAGTCTTTGCATGTTACATATCTCAATATAGGTAAATAAAATATTGATGGAAATAAATATTCACTTTCTCAGTACACCTTAAATTGCAGTATTTCCAGGCTTTTCTTCAAACAATGATTTTCAGGAGGCCATCATATTTGAAGTGAAGTGAAGCTATTCTCCTGCACTGATGGATTTAAAGTTGATTTGATGCTCAGTTGCAGATCTATTTTTCTGGTTTTGCACCACATTTCTCTGTAAAGCAACCATTCATACACGCATGATCCATGCGACACATTCTCCTCTGGCTATTATGAATCAGAGTTCATGCAGTGCTCCATGAGCATACAGAGGAGAAAGTGACGGAGGCTTAAGTCCTCCATGGTAATGGTGACCCTGAATTGTTCCCAGTGATCCCATGAGAAGAGACCCTTGAACAAGAGAACAAAGGAAAGAAAGGAAAGAAAGGGAAGAGGAACTGGTGGAGCAGGAAAGAAGCAGGAGCTGATACCATAAAGGAAAGCAGAATTGCAGTGATCTCTACATCCACCCACTTGTTTTTTCTTCTTCTTTTAGAAGAAGGGTAAACCCACCAGAAGCTAAACTGAGGCTAAACTCAGTCTAAGTAGTACATAGAATCAGGGCTGGCTCTAGAATTTTGGGGGCCGTAATCATCATGTACTTCAGATTAAATTCCAAATAGCTTGAAGTTTGGACTCCTGCCTGTACATTCAGAAACAGTGACTGAGAAACTGAATTCTCAGGTAAATCATTTCCAGGTAAACCATTTTTAGATGGTTTCTGTTTATTACACCATCAAAATTTATTTTAGAATAACTAAACCTAACGGGGCCCTGGTGGTCATTGGACCTTAGGCAGCTGCTTATGCCACTTTATATGAAGGGTCAGTGCTGCATGTAAATTAGATATCTGTATTCTATGCTATATTCTGTGCATAAGTCATGATGACATAATTTTCTTGTATATACAGTATATATATATATGTGTGTGTGTGTGTGTGTGTAATGGGTGGAAATTATTGTACAGTGGTGGTACTGAAGATTAAGTATGAAACAGTATATAATTATTTGTTTCATGTCTTCTTTATTGTTTGACTGGTGTTTTGACATTGTTGAAGCCAAAGTCTGGACAGATTTCAGTCAGAGATTGTTGCCTCTTTATTGGTTACAGTCAAAACAATAATTTCCATGTGTGATTAATTAAATACACATTTGTTTGGCTGACTGATGTGGTAAAAACAGCATTTGTTTTCTATTTCAGGCAGTATAAGGATCTCTGATTTGTTGATTTTAATGCTTAAAAATAAAGTGTACTACTACACATAATACTAAATATTAAAGCACAAATTCAAATTCATTTTACTACCTTAGCACTAAAATTCAATTTAATAAAATGGGCTGGTCATAAGAAAAAGCTTTTTATTATGGGAACTGTCTTTCAATTTAATGCCATTTTCATGATGATGACGATGTCAGTAATTCAGCTGGAGATCAGAATAATACGTGTGTATCCATATATTTGCATCTGTGTGAGTGTGTCTGTGTGTGTGTGTGTTTTATGTGCCATTCCAGTTCTTCACATCTCTTCTGTCGCCTCTAACAGGAGTTAGTCAAACACACTCATGATGTTGCTGACAAGAACAACTTGAAGATGGCTCTTGATGCCATGAAAGTAAGTGCGGTGCTTGTGGTAAATGGTCAGTATTCATTGTGATTTCAACTTGTTAGTCGAAAGAGCTTTAGTGGGTAATTCACAGGAATCTCTGCCTCTCAAATGTCAACTGTTACTAGATGAAAATAAATCATAAATCATTAATGTTTAACTGCTCCAAATGGGTGTGAACTGAGAAAACACATTTACAACTTGTCATCAAAAATACAGGAAATAACTGTCGACAACTTGAAGACAAGATTCGTGCTGAAAATGCTGTGTGTGTGTGTGTGTGTGTGTGAGAGAGAGAGAGAGAGAGAGAGAGAGAGAGAGAGAGAGACTGGTACACTTTATGAGAATTTGTGCAACATTGTAGACTTAACAAACACATAAGTGCGCAAATTAAATAAACATATACAAAAAAGTATAAGGTGTTTTTTTTAGGTTATATAAATAAATGTGTGCTATAATCTACCACCAACATCAAAAGTGTGTGTATGTGTGTGTTTATGTTTATGTATCCCTGTTGTCCAGGACCTGGCCCAGTTCGTCAATGAGGTGAAGAGAGATAATGAGACTCTAAGGGAGATCAACCAATACCAAAGATCTATCGAAAACCTGGTAAAGCAAAATCTTTTTTGCGTCTCACTTTGTGCGATTGCAAAATATTAGAATACATTTTTTTCTCCTCTTACAGTAGATGATCAGCTTTGCATGTAAAGTTTAATCCACAAACTCAGTCCTCTTTATCTGACATTGTGCATTGTGAATTATGTTCTTAGGGATAATAAAGATAAATGAGATCTGACTGAATCTTTGGACAGAACCCAAATAAAAACATTTTTTCCAAAAAAGACCCTAAAAAATATATGTTATACTAGTATATGTATCAATGCTGGGTTCCAATCCTAGTTCTTCCTGTCTGGTGTTTCCATGTTTTCCTCCTTTTTTGCATGGGCTCCACTTTTCTCCACCATCAGAAAAGTTTCATGTGTTAAGTTGATGCTGCTGCTGCCAAATGCTGAGTCGATGATGACAATCAGTTAAAAACAAATTTAATCTAGACTTGTTTGGCATTGGTGGAGGTACGCGCTTTAATGAATGCCCTTCAAGTTTCATGAATGGTTTTAGACTTGTTTGGCAGATTACGCTCTGGTGCTGAGACCAAAGCAACAGCAACAGCATTTAGAGTGCAATAACCCAGCAGATGCATATACCTGAGATTGTGGAATACACATAATACAGAGGCAAGAGCTGCCATTGGCAATCGTGGTAGAAAGAAAGTCTAACAGAACAACAGGAGCTGAATCAGTTGGCACAGGCAGGAAGATCGACATGCAGCTGGTTGGAGCAAAGCAAAACCAGCAGCAGCCAGGCTGTTATAAAGTTAAAACGTTATAAAGACCACCATTCCCTCCATTCAACAACAACAGTGACTTGAATGAATGAAGGGGATTACAAAATGCAGCTTGTGTGTACTGAATATGTTGTACAGTGAGTAGAAATTAAGCTTTTGACTATTATGAGTTTCTAGTTGAGGTATTTATTGTTGAGGTATTTATTACTCGCCTCTTATTTTATATTCAGAATCAGCCTCTGATCAGCTATGGCCGGCCGAAAGGAGACGGAGAGGTGCGCATGGTCTCCAACCTCGACAAGAGGAAACAGGACAGGTTGTTCTAGTTTGACTTTGTATTCTTTTGAATACCCACAGCATAAAGTACAATAAAATACATAACAAATATACCCATATAGCCAAGGCTACTCTGAATAAATTTGGCATAACAGTCGTATAATAACAACAGTTTGTCTTGTGTTACAGGCACATCTTCTTGTTTGATGTGGCTCTCATTGTTTGCAAGAGACGTGGCGACAACTACGAGATGAAGAACATCCTCGATCTTAATTACTTCAAGGTCACCAACAACCCATTGACCTCTGACAGAGAGGGTAAAAAGGTCAGTTTGCTGCTCGAACACAGCATGCTCCTTTTCATTTAAACAAATCAAATCCTGTGCTGCATTTCACTGTTTCCAGTTTTTCAAAATGGATCCATGTAAAGCCTCTGGACAATACAGAAATGCTGCTATTTAACATCTGGTTGGCTCAAGCTTTTACTGCTAAAATAATAATTGGATGCCTAAACCAGCAAAGGCAGCATCATTTCACATTTCTCCATTTCAGAGTAGGATTCTGTGTTTTCTGGAAAATCTCATATTGACTTAAAAGTCCACCAGGCCTCACTCTACAGTTTATATAGCATGCTGTTTTTGCCCCTTGTGGGAACGTTTGCAGGCCATATTGTAGTGAAGGGGACTTGTTGATGTCTTGTTGATGTATGCCCACAGATGGTGTCTTCTCACTCCGCTGCTGATTGCTAATGTGAAACTGACAGCTTGCCAGAGTGGGATGGTGCTGTGGTTTTTATCAAACGGACTCCATTATTGCGCTCATTTATGCTATTGTGCAGCCGCGATGTGTGTGTGGTGGTGTTTTGTTTGAGTGTCATACATACATCTCTGTGATTATTTCATGCTGTATATGGTCATGATGTATTTCTCTAGCTAGATCTGTGTGTGTATGTGTGTGTCATGACTCATGGTTATCGCGATTGAAATTTCTGAGTCTGCAGACCACATCTGGACACGTCATTAGCGTTTAAAGACGCACAGAAACACACAGACACATGTATGACACATGTACAACACACACACACACACACACACACACACACACACACACACACACACACACACACACACAAACAGACACACCACACACACCAAAGGACTAGATGCTAATATCAGGTGATGAATGTGTTTGGTCCTCCAAGGCTGCTTATGGCTATATATCATTTTCTACTAAATGAAACTTCAGAGTGTGTATGTGGCGCTGCTGTGCACCCGCAGAGTCATCAATGATTTAATACTCAGCAGAGCTTTAAAACATTCAGGACCAGCCAATCGCTGCCTGGTAAACCCCCGTCACTTATCTGTTATCAGATATGACACAACAAGCTGGAATAGTTTAGGGTGGCAGAAGCCTAGAGGTCAGAGAAGAGACGTCAGAGATGTTGAACCGATAATGGCTCCAAAGAGCTGCTTGGTGGTGTAATACACTGAGTGACCAGATTATTAGGTACCCCTGTACAATACCATAAAATTCAGTGCAACAGCCCTGTAATAAATCCTGCTTTTGAGAAGTTTATGTTGTTTAGTTTTTTTTTTTTGTTTGTTTTTTTGGACACAGCCTTGGAAAGTAACTCAGTGCATTTATGTATGTGCAATTTGAAGCTACATATTTTAATTTTTCTAAGACTTTTTACTCTGTTATATTAATCTGATGGCTGTAGTTAGTAGTTTCCAGTTTCTTGCAGATTTAGATTTTCTATTCAACATGAGATAAGCTTATAAAATATCAATACTATTGTTTTATTTATTTCCTTCCTTCATTCCTTCCTGTCCTCCCTCTTTCCTTTCATCCATCCTTACTTATTTTGTTCCTGCTCTCCTACTTTCATTCTTTCCTCTCTTGCTTCCTTCCTTCTTTTGCTTCTAGTCTCCTACTTTCATTCCCCTTTTTCTCCTTTTGAATACTTTTACTTATTTTTCTTGATTACCTTTTCCTGGTAGAACTTATTTACTTTTACTTAAGTAAACTCAATTACGGTACTTTTACTTATTTCTCCATCTTGTCTCCATTGCTACTTTGACTTTAATACATAAGGGGGCAGAATATTAGAAACACATATCAATAAGATACAGTCCAGTACAACACTGCAGAAAAATACAGCTTAAAAGAAGATTAGTATGTAAATGTAAAGAAATGTACATACACACTTATAGAAATTATAATTATTTAACTGTGTCTTTGCTTTGAACTCCACAGTGGTGCTACGGGTTCCATGTGACTCATCAGCAGGGCCACTCTGGCTTTGAGCTCTTTTTTAAGACCAAAGAGCTGAAGAAGAAATGGCTGGATCAGTTTGAAATGGCTATGTAAGTACAGAAAGACATGAAAACCAGCGGTGGCAGAGTTGCTGTGCCTTATGGAAGATGAACACCGTGTGCCTGTGTGTTTACTTGTGTGTGTGGTGTTTGTCTTTGTTTATGTGTGTGTGTCATTCCAAGGCCAAGAGAGGTGTTGACTCTTTCATGTGCAATGTTTGATCAGGTCTTAGCTGTAATCAAGCACATGCTGCTGATGACGCACACACACACACACATACACACACACACGCACACACACAATAAACATAAATTGTTCCAAAGAACAACTTTACTACAAAGACACAACTCTGCTTCGATATTTCTTCACATCAGTGTTTCATGGACGTCTGTGTATCTTTTGTATTATTTTGCACCAGTAGGAGGTTTTTCCAGGCAGATATCCCATGTGCATCCTTTGTTATGATGATTTGAGAGAATGCAGTGTTGTTTTGACACTGCGATTGACTGAACAAATGCTTTTGTGTTTTGGGGTGGATATCTATAAAAACACAGTCTGTATATGTCCTTGTAGCACATGCTGACTGCCGATATGGCCTTCCAGAATATATTTGACTTCTCATTGTGTGCCGGTTTATATTTGATATATCAAAACAGTACCGAAAGTCAGTTCAACCACAACTGTCTCTAACTTAGACTAAAAGTAAGAAGTTACTTATAAGTCAATATATTTCTGTGACCACTGGGCCTTTGAAATTTGTTCGAAACCATAATGTGTAATTCAAAAATTGAACTTAGTGAGAGAATAAGCATTTTCACTTTCCCTTCTAAAACTCTCTCCTTCCACAGATACATGGTTTGCATCACAGCACTGTGTGCCTCCATGCATTGGGAAATTACACAGATGGGGCCCATTCAGAAAGTGAAAATTACATCTGTAAAAAGATGTGGGTTCCTGATGAAGGACTCACCTGTGGGAGCACTCAGTTGAAGTGTGTTGTATATAAAGACAGTTTTTCTTTTCACATTCCAAATTGAGGCTGATTTCACATATTTGTGTTTTCCCCATCATGTTTCAAAACAAAATGATTTCATTTTATTCCTCTTCATATATGTGTGTGTGTGTGTGTGTCCTGTGCGTTAAAAATGAATTCTGTTAATGTTTGGTCAATTCACGGATCATTTTGGCCACAACAAAGCTCTTTTTTTCAGTCGATAAAGATATGATTAAACTCAATGAATTGAAAACTCTATTCTGAAACACACACATACCCATTTCCCCATTTTATTTAATTTAACCATGCGTGTCCTCTCAGATCAAATATCCGCCCAGATAATGCCAACCACAATTCCCATCAGTTCAAGATGCACACTTTTGAAAGGATAACTTCCTGTGGTTTCTGTCGTCTCCTGCTCAGGTAAGGTGCCACCATCATGAGATTTTGATGCAGCCTCTTCTGTTTTTTTTTAACCAGTTAGACCTCACAAAGTCCTAAGAAGGTAAAAAAGTTTTGCAAAGTGTGTTTGTTTTCATCCTGGAATTTCTCATTCGTACAACATATAACTACAGTCGTAGAGCTGTAAATCCTCATGTCTTACACTTTTAAGAGAAACGTTTTGCATGTACACTACAGGCCAGAAGTTTGAGGCCAACCCCAGATTTAGCATATGAATCACCCAACTGTATAGCAAGTTAATCACAAAATGATGTGGGAGAAGGCAGACAGCAGGCCAATGAATAGAATGTCAAAACACGTAAGCAAGGGAGTTGGAACACAACTAGAGTGCCAGTGCACTAATACAAACTGGACATGCCTTCATTAAAAAATCATTTCTTAAGCCATAGTGGCTACATAATGTGCTCTTGTTTGACACATTCTTCTTGAAAACAAACAGTGTATTGATTATTATTTTTTTTATTTTTTAATATGGGGGTGGCCTCAAACTTCTGGCCTGTAATTCAGCTCGTCACTTAAATAAACTGACAGTATCCACTTGACATTGCAATGTATAATTTTTCATTTTTCTCTTGGTGAGGCTCTAATTAATACATGAAATTTGTTCTGTGTCTTGTTGGCTCCAGAGGTATCTTTTGTCAGGGGTATCTCTGTCCAAAATGTGGTCTGGGGGCCCACAAAGAATGTCTGGGGCGTGTGGGAGTCTGTGGGAGAACAGGTAAAAAGAGGCCTTCCAACTCAATACTGATTCACGTTTGAAAGGTTTAGTCCCTGTTAAGTTATCCCCGAAAAGGAATGGCAGGATTTCCATAATTTTTGCTGTGCAGACTCATAGTCTCCAGAGGATGAATCTTTTTTTTTTGTTTTTGCAATGTCCCTGACCTTTCATCTTGTACCACCACCAGACCCAATTTCCACTTGTTTATACAGAATATCATAAGTGACTATCACATAAAAGCACATTTTAGATCCTCAGAGGATGAATTGTTTAAATATGAACATGAAGTTTGCACTAGCACCACCAGCATTGGCACCTTTAGGTTTTCAAATCTGTACACCTCTCCAATTATGGCACCATCCTGAGGCCAAACTTTCCAAATATCTAATTGCACATACTTTATGGGTTAGGGTATTGCATAATGCATAATGTAATCAGCTAAACACATTTGTGTTTCCCACAGGAAGAATCCTTGATGCCTTAACTTGTTCTGTGATGCCATTTCGAAGTCAGACTTTAGCAGCAAGGATGTTTGAAAAGCTAAATTATCAGTATGTTGTTTGTTTGGTCACTTTATGTGATGGGCTGAAATGAAAATTGCGGCCACTAGGGGTCACTAGCAGGACTTTAGTCTTATAGAATTATAGCTGGAAAATAGTCTGTTTTACAAGTCTTACTTTATTGAAAATATATATTTTTAAATAAAATAAATTTTTTGTTACTTAGTTATATTGAACATCTTTAACATCAGAACCAATTGTTCATATTGTTTCAGAGCTAGAAGTTATTTGTAGAAATGGCAAAGACACATAATGCACATTATATCCCAAAATGTTTCAGTCTTGACGTTGTAAGCTTTTACAGTTGTTTATTATAAAATAATATATGGATGTCCTCAGTTATTCAATAGCTTTTTCCTCTTATTCTTATGTCAAGCTTGAGCTTTTTTTTTTCAACTCTTTTTTTTTTTTTTTTTTTTTTTTTTTTTTTCCTGGAGCTGTAGTTCAGGTACATTACCTTCCCTGACTACACAGACAGCTAAAGGCAGCCCAGGCCTTGACAAGCACTGTGGTATTTTAGCATTCTGAGGCGTGATGAGGGCCAGCAGAGGTTGACAGGTGAGGTTGTATGTCAGGAAGCCACCACACACTCATGCTGTATTCTTCTCACTGTGTCTGTGTCTCACTTGACTGCAGATTCCTCCAAGCCGAGGCCCCAGCCGGTAAGAACGAGACTCATTCTGTTCTCTGACTTAGAAGATAAATGTAATGCTTATAGAATTGCACAGAATTGCTAAAAGTCATTGCTTTCACAAGCTCTACACCCACATTTGCATACAGAGTGCACATGTACTCCCAAACACATACAAACCCATGATTCCTAACCTTAACCTGTTAATACTAATCCTAACCCTGAACCTGAAACCCTAAACCATAACCCCAAATTCTAAACCAACCAAACCCATAACTCCTAACCCATGCTAACCATCTCTGAGCCCTAAACCACTAACCCTAATGCTAACCTAACCCACAATACCTTAACCCTGACTCTGGTCTAATCCATGACCCCTAGTCTTGACCCCCTAATATTAATCCTACCCTAACCCATAACTCCTGACCCTATTCCTAACCTGACCCATAACCCCTAACCCTCTGACTCCAATATCACAATATACCATAATCTATTAACATTATCTTGGCCTAACCCATAACCCCTAATCATAATCCCTAAAACTAACCCAAATTTAACCAGAAGGTAAATTTATGGTTGTTACAATAATGCACAAATAAATATTCACCAAATATTCAACATATTGTCTCAAATTGAATATCTACAGTACAACATGGGACACATAATCTTACACTGTAGCCTTGTGTCGACACTATGTGTAATGTTCTGTCTGCCCGTGTAAAATGTTCTTTCTTTTCCTCTTTCACTTTTAAAATGTTTCATCACCATATGCAGAGTGTGACTCATTTCTCAGGTCAGACTGATCCTGTCCAAGGAATAGTAATGACCCCTCTCTCTTTCTAACTCTCTTTCTCTCTTTCTAACTCTTTGTCTACCTTTTTTTTCTTCATTTCTTGCTCACTTCTTCTCTCAATCCACAGGGAGTCACCTCGCCACAAGACCCAGGTCAGTATGGCTTGACCTTACCACTTTTGAAAACCTTTGGAGGGCTTACACAGTACTACTTAAGCTGGCCACTTTCATCTAGGTTCTATAACAAAGCAGAACACAAGCGGGATGAAAAAGGGGGAGGTTAGTCATAATCCAGTGTGAGATTTGGCACAGCTAGATGGAAGCTAATTCTTATGATATTACATATTATTCAACTTACTTTCAACAAAAATCCTAAAGATGTTCTTAGCAAGGTAGTTCCATGAATCTCTTCTACTCTCACGCATGGAGGAAACGAGCATCTTTTTTTTTTTTTTTTTNTTTTTTTTTTTTTTTTTGACAAACATATTTGAGTAAGAATAGCCATTAAATAACATGCTGAAAGAATACTTAACAAAAGCACACAAAAAAAGCCTTTTTCTGACCACATGCCGCGATGCCTAAACCCAGGACGGCACGGAGATGAATTGGAGTGGGTGGAATCATTAAGAGAACCATGGCAAGAGAAAGGGTGGCACAAAAATACTTCCAGCTCTCTATATGCCTCGACCTCAACCGCTGAGCTGTGCCTTTGTGATAAATCAATTTCCATAAGAGGCTTTATAAGAAAGAAGGCCATGGTTATTGTTCTTATTAAAAACATGAATGTGAAATATTCCATTCATCTGGGGTCACCGTCGGCTAATAGTTTCCTCGGGCTGGATTACAGGGGAGCCTTTGCCAGGAGGGAGATGTGTCTGAGGGGGCAAGATGTGCGAGTGTAGAGAGAGTAAGTGGCTCTGTCTTTTAAGTTGGCAGGAGTGTTTAGTCTTAGCTTCAGCTGGATGCTTGTGGCTGTGTTTGTCTGCCACACAGAGAAGAGATTGGAACTGAACTGTATAGTAATTGAAGAAACAAGTCTATTGAAATAGTAAATTGCTGCTTTTTGGGAGAGTGCCATTTTGATGGTTTTAAAGCTTAATCCAAAGGTTGTCAAAGCATCAGTTGTTTTGAAACTTTTGAGAAAATGGCTGGTTTGACATGATCAATCTATTCTTTTCTATGGAGTTTAGAAGTGCCTTTGGAGAACCAAGAAAAAAGACTTCTATGAAGCTGAGATAAAACCCTTCCAGTATCACTGGCAGAAGTGTGTTGAGTTGGAAGGAGATTATCTTGAAAATTACATAATTGCATCACTTCTGAGTTTGATCTTTCTATGGTAGGCTCAGAACTTATCAGTCAGTCCTTGTACACATTGACCTTTCAATCACATTGTCAATTCTGGTGATAGATTAACCAAAGGGAATACTCATTTGTGATTGATCAGAGGTTTTTAATATTTTGTGTAAATGTGCTTCTGGCATTCTATTTGCAATATCCAAGCATTATATTTTAGCCACAGTTATAAAAATACTTTGAAATTCAAATGCCTTCTGTTTTACAAAATTCTTAGATCTCAGCAATACTGCTCTCTTCATCATCTTTGCCAAAAGTGTCTCTTTTATATTGTGTATAAAATTTTTACACATGTTGATTTTGCATTTCTCTATGTTCTGCTGGAAAACAATCTTTCACTCTTAATCTTTCAATCAAACTTTATAAAATTTTCCATCTCCACTTTCAGTACAAATGTGCATGTTTTCCTGTTTGCTAGGTTTACCCAAGATGGTTGTGATCAGAGATTACAGTGGCGACCCCTGTCCCCAGTTTGGACCCCCGCTAAGCATTCATGCAGGGGATGTCATTGAACTGATGTTTGCTGACCTGCGCAGCTTCTGGTGGCAGGTACGTGTCACTCAGCTCATCTCCATTTTATCTCGACATCTGTGATGATATGAAAAAATACCATGCTCCAGCTTACCAGTTGGTTGAGTGCACACAGTTTCATTACAATGCATGGGTTTGAATCTGTTTTGCATGTCTTTTCTCTCAACTGTGTTTCCATGGCTCACTACCGGATAAAAAATGGTGGAAAAAGTACTCAAATTCTGTACTCAAAGTGTTACATCCTCCTCTGCACAAGAGTAAATTCTCCAAAGTCTTTCCTCTTTTCTTTGTAAAACTTGTAAGACTCTAAAGTTCATTGTACAGTTGAGCCAAAACAAGGCGGAGATATACAGTAAGCTTTTACCTGACATAGGAATATTGCATGTAGTTTGTATCTCGATGAATTCAAAGTCTTAATTTGAAAAGTAACAAGTACCTGCAGCCATCAGGTAAATCTAGTGGAGTAAAAAGTGGATAAGTTCGATCTTAAATGTAGTGATGTAAGACTTGAAAATAGGACAACACAGAAATACTCAAAGAACCTCAAAGCACCTCATAATGCTGCTTTAATATGAGTAAATGTACTTCAATACTTTCCAGTTGACAGAGGAAATAAAAGTAGACTGTATACAAAAACTTTGATTTATTTCCCTTTGGTCAGAACTTGTTTTAATTAGTCATTGTTTTGCAGTTGTTCATCATATTCTGTGTCCTGTCAGTTTCGCCATAAATATGACAGAGACATTATGATGTCATAGTTAATTAGAAATAGCAGTGGTAGGTCTGCATGGTGGATCTCAGTTGCATTACAAATGGGGTGTGTGATGTGTCTTTTCTGTCACTCCGCAGATTAAATCAGAGAACTTACATCAGATGATCTAACCAATTAGAGGCTTCCGTTGATTAATTCAGTGCCATCATGAGGCAATAAAACTGCAGACACTTTGGCCTCTGGAGGGTGTCTTAATGATGGTGCGTAACCTCATGTACTGGCACATTTAGAAACCATCTCATGAGGTCAGCCAACGGTTGAGAGTGTTTGGCTTTATCTATTTTTGAAAGGATGGTGATTTATCTGGGTTCTTCAGGGAGCCTCCCTAGCCATTTCTCACTGTGCTTTATAGCAGCTCTAAAGCCTCATCCTCCTTCTGGTTCTCCTCCAATCCGACTGCAGCCTGTGCCAACAGTACAGCTGGGAGAAGGCAGTTAGCCCGATTTCCCATGCTCCACGGTTCTCTTTTTGTTCTGACAGAGGCACAAGGTGGAGGTGAGGACATAAATACCAGGGGACCTCTACTAAGCTGGTAGAATCATGACCAGCCCATCAGGGTGCAGACCCAAAGGCCAGGCATTGTTTGCTACTATGGTTACCATGCATGTTGGGAGGGATAATCAAAGGCATTGAATGATAATGCACATTTATGTGTTTATTCTGATCCTATGCAAAACGACATGGTAATAAGGCTACTTAATCTTCAGCGTCCCCAGTGGTGCCAGAGGATGGAATTACAGAACATTGAGAATTCATATCCCCTGTTACCCAGAAGGCAATTATCCCCCATCCCACCGGCAGAACAGTACAATCAATCATTGTAATTTCATTTGATCCTTTGGCTGCCGCCTGTTTATGCCAACAAAGTAATAAGTTTAATCTCTATCATACGCTTATCAAAGGCATAACAAATAGAGAGAGGCCCTCAAAAAACCTTTGATGAAATGTTATTACGCCGAATGAATCATAGAGATGGGTAAAGATTTGCTTTCCAATCTAGTTACTGCCAGGGCTTGCATGGTCCCAAAAAGCATTTCATAATGTAATAAAGAGGAGTGAAGAGGAAAGTATAAACAGGGCAGGAAGCTGAATGAAAAGCTCCGCATACCCTTAACATTCATGTCTTCTCAGAATGAGGCAATGGACTTAAAATTGACCTCGAACTGGAAACTGGATACTGAAAACTCTAATTATCTTGAGCATAATGTTGATGTGAATGTTTATTACCATGTACAAGCTAATGGGATTCTTAGACTTGTAGATTTAAGTATTATTAAATGTACTGAACTCCTACATAAGGCCAAGTCTATAGAAATATTAAGTCATTTGTTACTCCCAGTCGGTTTACTTTGCTGTCTTTCTAGACTATGTTTGTTGAAGGATTTAATATTTTTTTATACAAAGCTTGTGTCTGCTTGAGGCAGGTTAGCTAAAATGAAATTGTTAGTCTTTAGTGGAAGCCGGGGAGCTCACGCTGTTTGGGTATTCAAAGACCAGAATAAGATCCATTATTTAGTGTTAAACGAGGCTCTTGTTTTGATGCAGTACAAATCTAACTGCCGGCAGAGTTTGAACCATAATTAACTTGGGCTGTAAATTAGGTGCACTGCTTGTTGTGCGCTAATTGCTGAGGATTTATGGAAACGCGTGTGGGAGGGGAGCAGAAAGGAAGAGAGAGAGGTGTAGTTGCTCCCAGACAAATATAATGCGATTAACAGCCATTTGCCATTGCAGGGCAAAATTCTGGCGACAAGCAAGATTGGCTTCTTTCCAAGTGATGCTGTGAGGCCTTGCCCATGTGTAAGTGTGCATGTTCTTCATAATCAGCATTTAATATGATTACAATAAATTCTGTGATGGCCTTTGTTACAGGACCATACTGGTGATTTTGCATGTTTAAGCCCATTATCCACATATCATATCTATGTGTGTGTGTGTGTGTGTGTGTGTGTTGTGGCAATAATATATATATACACTGTATATATATAATTATTATATTTTAATTTTCGTGTTATTTTGACAAATCCCCTAATCTTTCAAAATCAAATGTTCAGGTGATAAACTCATTTTAAAATTCAGTGTTCCCCTTGCCAACACATATAGTATGTCCAAATGTAGAAGAGACTGTCATTTTTAATTTCTCGGTAAAAGCCATCTTCTCCTGGGACATTATTCCCTGGCGGAGACAGACATTTTCTTCTGCGTTGGACCAGTTCCATCAAGTAGCTTGACAAAAAAAAATTAATAGATATCGTGTTCACTGTGAGGGATTACTTATCTCAAGTATGTTAAGTCTCTGCAAGTTGACTTTAATAGTGTACTAGAATGAACTGAAACTAATGACAGTCTGGGAAGTACAGTAGAAAAAAAAATTCTAATATTTATCTCTTCAGTAGTATGTTCTAGTAAATGGTTGTATATGTTGGACTCAAACATGTAAAACCATTGGTAGGTCCTTTACTGTTTTGGCAAAGGAATGCAGTGCTTTTCAGTTACACACTGTACAATTTTCACTGTCTTGACCTGATTTAGCCATTATCACATTACCAGAAATTGCTTCCATCCTGCAGAACTAACCACCAATTTTTTTCTATGTCAGGTTCCAAAACCTGTCGATTATTCCACCCATCTCTGGTAAGTGATGAAAACAAATTACTATAGATTTCTAGCAATGGTTACAAGTCCTTTGGCATCAATTGCATTGATCATTCTCATGTTCAGCAGGATTGATTTCAGTTCAAATGCAGTAATTGTTCATGGGTTGTTCATGGTTCAGGTTTGCAGGGCCGATGGAGAGATACCAGGCTGAGGTTGAACTTCTGGACAGAGGAAACAGCACCTATCTGGTTCGACACAGGAGTAAAGTGTGCACTGAGTATGCCATCAGTATCAAGTTAGTGGCACGAATGCTTGTTTTTCTATTTTTAATACTCAGTCTCAATTCCCAATGTTTGCCCCCCTGGGATTTTCACGCACTGCAGCTTCTAGAGTTTTTTTCAAGCATGTCAGAATAAACAAAACAAATCCAGTCAGCAGCTGTGTTGTGAGCAAAAAAAAAAAAAAAAAAAAAAAAAAAAAAAACACACCGTGATGAGAGAGGTGAGAGCAGAGTGGCAAGACTCATTCAAGCAAACAGCTTGGCCACATGTAAATAACAGCTCAGTATAATGACAAGAACCTCAAAACAAACAACTTTCAAATCTTGAAGTGGATGGGCTGCAGCAGGAGGAGGTCATGCGGTGCTCCATTCAAATCGGCTAAGATCAAGAAGTTATAGTGACTGCATAATTACCGACAGTCTCTAAATGAAGAGTTGGAAAAGTTTGTCTGGGCTGATGAATCACAACTGATATTGAGATGCTGATGAGGAAGGTAGAATTTAGTTTAAAAAGCATAAATCTATCCTAATATCCAGGAAAAGGCATTGTTGGTGACATGTCTGTATCTCTCCCTTTGTCCAGATAAAGTGCCATATCGCATAAATCCAGCTGTATCCAGGAACATGATACTAACGTTAGTTTCCTTTATATTTGGAGTAGATTGAAATTGGAGTATCTATTTTCCATCTATCTATTGTCTGTCCTCTCTGCAGGAGAGCCTTGAGAGTCTTGCATTATCCTATTTGTCTACCAGCCTTAGAAATGTATTTCAAAAGAAGCCCAGCAGTGCTGTTCAATGATCGCCAAACCATCTTTTCCTTTAGGCCTTGGTAAATGGCTGCTTTATGGACAAGTTGAGTATCTTTCTTTTAAAATACAAACTGTCCATTTAACTAGCGAATGTCTCTCAGGCTATATCGAAGCTTGTCAAGTCTTTTAAAGCAAAGACTACTGAGTTCTCCTGACCTGGCATGATGGCTTCAAGAGATTATAACGATTGAGGGTGTACTCTGAAACGATGTTTGGATGTTAAGACTGTTTAGTCAGTAACACACCATTCCAGGCCATTTGGTTTTGGTGAACTCATACCGTCTCTCATCTAATGCTTTGATGTACAAGACTATTTTTTGAACACTCCAATCCTAATTGCCTGTCTCACAGCTTAAGATCATTATCAGAATGGCTGTTTGAGATAAAGGAGCTTTACACAGAAAGCTCCTCATAATCAACTGGAACTGTCTCATGATAAACATTGCAAGTGGTCAAGTTTGAGGATTGTGAATGGTTTTGCTTGTGTGTGTGTGTGTGTGTGTGTGTGTGTGTGTGTATCCCACAGAGTATATAGGAGTCAGGGAAAGACTTAGCCTTCACCAAACAGGGCTTAGCTCTCTCCATGTGTTATCTGCTATATAACTCAACACGCATCAATAATGTATTGCTCACCATATATTCATAATGTGTAAGTGAATTTGCAACATGAATGTATTCCTCTCATCTGATATATTCTGCAGTGGGAAATTTATAACATACATTTGTCTCCAGTGTGACTTGCACATCACTACGGTAGATATGCAATGTACAGTGCTTTGTTGTGATTGGCTCTGCAGGTTGACGTCCTTGAAATATTTTCCTTGCACCAATGTAAATTTTCCATATGTGTAATGTGTTTGGTTTTTCTGTGATATTGTGTTACTTTTCAACAAAAGACTTATGTTTTTTTTTTTGGAGGTGAACTGTGTCCAGAGCCTAGAAAGCATCGGCCAGGCACAATAGCTTGGCTCAGCATGATAGCCGACAGTCAGGGCAGACCTTTGTAATGGTTTACCATGGAGACTGAAATGATGCAGAATCATATAAAGTTGATTAGCAGCCGATGTCTTATTCTTCCGCCACAGGTTCAACGATAAAATCAAACACATTAAGATTCTGACCAGGGATGGCTGCTTTTACATTGCTGAGAGTCGGCTCTTCAAGTCTGTGCTGGTAATACTTTTATATGCCCTTGTGCCCTTTCATCTACCATCATCTATCACAATTATTGGTGTCATTTCAAGAATAAGTAAAATTAACTAAATTATAATTAATTGACTGATCAAATTATACCTACCCATGATTTAGTTTTACATTTGTATATGCACTCACAGAGCCACAAGGGCATATTGCAAGCACCTGCTTGCTGTATTGTATGGCAGTCGCTAATATTAGCACGACTCCGATACTTGAACTTGGAGAAGGCAGATAGATGGGTACATTGTGGTTAGTGGCCGTGCTCGGGAACACTGTCAGTATTGAGCACTGTTGTATTGGTTGGATCAACAGGAAATTCATTCCTAGCCAACTTTCCCATCTGTCTTTGCACATTTGTCAAAAATACTTGCTAAATTTACTTTTGCTTATCAATATTAAATGTGTGTGTATCTGTTTGTGTGTGTGTGATGCATTTGTTTTATACAGGACTTGGTGGAGTACTACAAGCAGCACTCTCTGAAGGAGGGTTTCAGTAGTCTTGACACCACTCTGCAGGTCCCCTATAGGGAGCTATCTAATGGCAGCATTCCCAGGGCCATTACCAAGACTGGCAGTGGTGAGTCTCTTTTACAAACATCCAGGATTCTTGAAGGTGAAAATGCCAACAGTTCAGATCAGATCTCGGTTTAATCATAGTTGAAAGTATTTCTAAATATTTGCTTTGCCCTATTTGGGGTATCTGAGGGTGAGTTTTTGTTGTATGAGGCCAGATCAGATCAAGTTAGGCAAGGTGCTTGTTCCTTGGAAAAGCTTACTAAAGACCAATGTGGTCCAATCATCAATTGAAAAAAAAGTTCATAAAGTCATCACATAGAGACAAAAAAATAAATGATACAAATTAAACAAGCTGAGAACAGAAGAAGGTTTGCTGGTTCATCTTGCTCTCTGTAATTTATTAGTAGACACAGTAACGCCTTTACCTTGAAAAAGGTGGAAAATGTCCCGGCATTCGTTAAAACTCATGCTGACAGAGCATTTGATTATAAGACACAAGTTAGAAGTGTCTCTTAATACCTGAGGCAGTCCTATCTTTGATGTGTGGAACATGTTGGAAATATTTAGCACGGCATAATGAGCTAACACTCTTCCTCTCACAAAACAGTGCTGTGGTATAAGAAAAAGTTTTCCTGTTGTTGATTCAGATTTACTTGGTTGATCCTCTTGTTTTCATTTGCATAATAAAGTCAAATACATCTTTCCAGTGCATGTACAGTGGAATTTAGATTTCAATGTACACAAGACTTCATCTCCTCCAGACAAGAGATTCAGATCTTAGTGAGACTGCTCTTGTTTTGTACGTTTTAAAAATCAACTTAGAGTGGAAAAATCCAAAAAACTTTAGTTTAATCACATTGCCAAGAATCCAAAATGTAATTGATTTGATTTTCAGTGAGAATAGCTTAAGTAATTCTGTGTATTGCCCTGTGCCGTGTCACAGTTCCCAGTATACATTCCAATTTCTAATGCTTTCTAGATGTCACATATTGATAGTAATGTATGATTGTACAATAAAATTTTGCTAAATGAGATAATCATTCAAAGTGTATTATCCTGTGTGGCAACTGCAAATTTTATTGTTTTTAACTGACATTAAATTAGGCTCTGGAGAATGCTGACAGGCATTTGTCATAATTGACATTTTCCACATGATATAATAAGGTAATTGTTAGATTAAATGAACGTAAAAATCAACCGTAAAAGCTAAAATATGCTAATTTGCTCTCAAGGAGTATGTGTTGAGAGGAGAGAGAGAGAGAGAGAGAGAGTGGAAAAAGTGTACGAGAGGAAGAATGTTTGAAATGGTGGGAAGAAGAGAGAGAGAGAGAGAGAGAAATGAAGGGGTTAAAGAGGTAGAGAGATTCTGGAAGATGGATATATGTAGAGGAGGGAAGGAACAAAAGAAAGAGAGATTGTGGGAGGGAGCGAAGAAAGAGGTGGAGGGGGATAAAGAGTGAGAGTAAGAAATAGAAAGGAGGAGACTGAGCAGCCCACCAGGCTCAGCAGAGAGGTCCCAGTTAGGGCCTCGTGCCCCAGGCAAACACCGGGAGCCTGCAACTCCAAACGTCACGCTCCGCACGCTTCTTAGCTCCGAGATGGCTTCACAATTTTCCTGACAGGACATGACATTTCACTTGGGTTGACAGCAGAGAAAATTGCGTGACAGCCGCCTGCTGACACACCTGGGGGGATACCCGTGGTCCAACAGAGGGACTTTGCCTGTCTCCTGAAAAACAGGGAAAAGTTTGCCAATATGATATGATGTAAAAGAGCAGAAAGCAGCTGGCGGTAAACTATCTTAAGTTTGAGAGAGGTGTACGTGTAAACAAGAACAGCCACCGCAACAGCAGCCGAGGCACGCAAACACCAGAACAAAGTCAAAGTTAGCCCTTTGTGTCTCTTTCCAATGTAAGATTCTGCCACATCTCTGTCCCCTGCCTCTGTTGGCAGCGTCAATCTCCCAGAGTATTAAGCTTCAAAGCTCTTCTGCAATAGGTGTGTTTGTGCAATGCTGCCATTCACTTCAGTGAGAAAGCCTTGACAGACCCGCCGTTGCCTCAGTGCATTCTGGGATAGATTATTATTGCCTAAAGTCGTCCACCCCCGTAGACAGACAGCCAGTATGGGCATCGCGTTCTGTGTCTGGTAAACAGCCTCCATGGAAAGACAGATGTCATGCCTAAATAAAAAAACAACGCACACAAAATGGTTTGAGCCTCAAAACAGACACCTCATAGCAAAGAAAACAGAATGGAAGGCTGAGCAAACAGTCACATGATGAGGAACTACTAAGAAGCCATCAAGACTCAAGATGCAAGATTTGCATGGAAACCCCTAACATCCTCTTAATTAGATCCAACGGGTAGATTGTGTCTGTGTATGGCAAGACTGAAAAATCATTTAAAATGATCATTTATTGTCTGGCAGTTAAGTAATGGTGTTTATACAACTCTGGTCTCTAAACTAATAATTAAAAGTGGATATTAATCAAAATCTCTGTCAAAATGAGTTCTGAAAAAAAAATTACAGAATATCATTTGAAAATCAGCTTGATCATACTCAATTGCAGCAAATTGTTCGCAGTTATGAATGTCAATTTGACTGTAATAACACTGTAATTTATAATAATAATATGTAATTAAAACCCAGTTATAGTTTGTGTGTATACAAGTATGCATCCACTACATAAATATTTATATGTAGGTACCGTATATGTAGATGTGTGTTGTTTATACAGTACTGTGTGTATGTCTGCGTAGGTATTCCTGTGCTCTCCAGTCAGACAAATGCTTGACACATATTGGCCTGCATTTATTTATCCCTGCTGGGATAGGAGGAAGGCATGGAACCATATTGTTGTGTTGACAGAAGGTGGTTTACTCAATATGAGCGCCTGTTGGCTCAGATGGGCTTTCAGATGTGACCAGACGTTGTTGGCTCTGCAGTGAGAAATTGCAACCGCTGCCTTGACAGGACGTCGTGCGATGCACAGACTTAGATTTAACTCATGTTGCTGTATGGCGTAGCTAAAGGTTTTCCCTGGTCGAAAGTGCAAAAGTGCTTTTGTTTATTGTTTTATATAATATAACCTTCAGTTGCATTGCGTTTTAAAAAGAATCATAAAGGGGTTCACAGTCAAAAAAAAAAACCCATGCCAAAGCAGCAAAAAAGAATAATTAAAAAAAATACAAGAAATAAATAATTCTAAATACAAAAACAGACCAAATAATTAAAAATGGACATAAATACTCTATATGAGACAAAGTCAAAAAGATAAACATTACATCAATGACAATAGCCACCTACTGCAAACATGTAGAAATTTGAATTTAAAGCCAATTTTTCACCACTAAGAGGCACAACATAATCTGACTACTATCACTTAACATAAACTTGCAATAGCAGATGTGTTCGCAAACAATTTTAATCTGCATAATAATGAAATGTCATTACTTGGGATTATTTGCCCAAGCGGTAACATGTAGATACAAAAAAAATAAAAGGGTAATACCTTGAGACACTTCACAGTTTAGCATAGCAGTGGAGGATGTAAAATTGCCCATAGCAATGGTGAACTGTGCTGGAGAAGAACTGTGGAGAAGCTGACTAAATGGGAGTTTATTCATTTCAGATTGTCCAGGATATAATTTTGGCAAGTCTAACAAAACCACTGATAACATAACTGATAACACACACTGTATTTCTCAGTATTATTTAATAATCCAAGAATCCAAGTCATGGATAAGCATAATCCAGATGAAATTACATACATTTTGACGCTTTCACTTTTTTGCCCTCTTCTCCCACTCTTTTCTCCCTCCTGTCCTTGCTTTTTGTCTTGTTCTTTGACTTTGCCAACTTTTCCTTTCTCTCCACTCTCTCCGTTTCTGTCAAACTTGTGTTTACTTTGCTTATATTCTCTCTCTTTGCTCCCACTACGGCCTGAACCTCCATCACTCACTTGGTTTCTCTGTAGTTTCTCCTAGCGGCTGCGGCTTTGTTCCTCCTTCCTCCTCGCCATTCTGGTCAGGTAACGGTACAGCTTCTCTGCACTCTGTCTCGCTCTTGCTCTTGCTACATGCCCATAACTCCAGCTTTGACTTTCCTTCCATTAAATCATGTAGCCTAATGTCAGTCTGATAGTAGTAATTTGGTTGCCTGTTTGTTAAAGGACCATACCATCATTTTGCATGTTTGAGCCTAATATATTCAATTTTCATACATGTAAGGTTACTAACAATCATTTCCCAAAGGATAAAACTCTATTTCAGCTTTCAGCAAAACTTCTTAATCTTTCAGAATCAAATACTGTATTCAAGTGATAGACCTACCTTAAAAATCAATGTTTCGCTAATAGGTTATGCAGCCTTATAAAGTCACGATCGTTTAAATTTTTCGATAAATGCAGGTTTTGTTTTGGGGCTATGTTACCTCGGTGGAGACATACATTCACTCTGTGCTTTTTATTGGTGCTTAAACACAAAAATTACAAAACTTTGAAAAAAAAAGCTCAATGCACATATTGTTCACGATAATGGATTACCTATCCCAAGAACATTTCAAGTATCAAGTAACAAGTTGGTTTTAACAGCGTACCAGAATGTACTGAAACCAATGGCAGCCTGGAAGGTAGGCAAAATATTTTTAATTCACCGTTTCAGAAGTATGGTTTGGTAAATGAATGTCAGTAACCTTACATGTATGAAAATTGAATATATTAGGGCTCAAATGTGCAAAATAGATGGTATGGTCCTTTAATATAGTTGTATGCTGTGATTCTGTGAAGTATGTGGCAATAAGGCAAAATAAAAGACTTATACGATAGGATATTCAGAGCATTTGTGAATATGTCCCCTAAAAATAGCACATGATGTGTGTTTCAGCCTTTTCTCCGAGGGTGGTGGGTATTGCAGTGGCACGCTACGACTTCAGTTCCAGAGACACAAGGGAACTGTCCCTGCTGGAGGGAGACATTGTCAAGATCTACACCAAGATGGCCAATGGGTGGTGGAAAGGAGAGGTTGATGGCAGGGTGTGTCTGTAAATGAATCAGGTAATATTGTCAGGATTTGAGTAGTTAAATGCAATTATCTGATTGTATTCTGTTTTTCCTGCTTCTCAGGTGGGCTGGTTCCCCTCTACCTATGTGGAGGAGGACTGAATTTATTGGAGGAATGATGTCCATTCAGCGTCTATTCAAACTGTCTACCTCCAGGGAGTGCTGCATCACTCTGCTTCTCTGTGCCCTGCGAGTCAGATTTCTTTGATAAAACCGAGAGACTTGGACTTAAGAGGAAGCTGCTCTGCCCTCAGCCCTTCTTTTCCTCCCTCTGACAGACTCATACAGAGCAAATGTCAAATCACAGATTCCAGAAGCATCACTCCATATCTTGCCTCTCTGTGGCCCTGTCTGCCCTTGCAGCCCACTCGGGAGTGCATGTGCAGTACCCAGATAACTCCACCCTCGCCTGGATCTTTGTTCAGTCCCAGACACCCCCCAACCCCACCTCTCCTCACCTCACCAGGCCCAGCCCAACGGGTACATAAATATTTCAGGAGTATCTATTCTGTTTGCCCAGCCATCCCTAGCACCACCCTGCCCCACCCCTCCTGACCTGAACACTGACCTTAAACTGAAGAAGCCCCGCTCACCTTCTCTTATTATTGATGACTCCATTGGCTGTTGTGAGACTCGCCTTCACTGTCATCATGTTTCGATAGCAAGAAGGCTCTGTCACCCAACTGGAACACAGATCCTGCTGACAACGTGCCACGGAGGTACCTCAGGAAATTGAAAAATACAGGCGCTCTGCCTGTTGATGGAACACTATAGCCTTCTTGTTACATTATTTGTGTCAAATGCTGTTTACAAGCTTTTGTGTTCAACGTTCTGTCTAATGGAATCATTTTATTTTTAGAATTTCAAATCAATAGTCTGCTGTCAAATGATCAAGCAGATTTTGATATCCCTTGAGAATGAGAAGTTTTTGGCACCAAAGTGTGAAGGATTGATTGATGAGAATGGAAATTGTAGTACTTTGTGGCTGTAGGTAGTGTTGAAATTCTGCCTCTGACAAACCTACACCTTCTAATGTTCTTTCCAAGCAAGCAACAATTTCTTGTGTCCTGCTGTAAGCATTGTTTTAATGATGCATTTAATTGGTGTAAAAATTTTCAGACTTGGTTTACCATTTCAGTATTTCTACCCCTATTTAAAACCCACCACATTCATTCCCAGGCATATTCCTCAGTATACAGCTTACCCCACAAAAATACTGCATGAATAACATTCTCAGGAAAAGCATCAAAAGAACGAGGTAGGTCCACACATTTTATTTTTAATGGAATTGAAGAAAAAAAAAAACACTGCCATTTGGTTTAATTTGCATGAAGTCAAAGAAGAGAAAAAAAGTGTGCAAAATTCAACCTTTAAAACTTGTGTGTTTGCAGGAGTTGGCCATTGGAAGTACAGTAAAGGCCTATACAAGCACTTGATCATTCAAAGTGGAAACCAGAGATCCCTTCTGCATCCCATCAGTTTGTGTTTACCTTTTTGGTCTCAGAATGAATGATTCAATGGTGATGTAAGAGCTGCTCACTGTAGTGAAAGGTAACACAAGGGCGTAAAGTGATGCTGTTTTCCTTCAAACGTTTAACACCTCACTAGTCATGTGTTTGACATTCACATTTAATGGAATGCTCTTTTTGAATTTTATTTGTGAGATGAAAAAGGCTCTTCAGACAAATTTTACATTGCAGGAATAAAGATGTTGCAGTTGCATCATAAATCACAACTGTGCCTTACACTCTTGTGGAGTTGCAGTGGAGAACTGGTTGTACTCAAACAATAAAACAACCAAGATAGAAAAGAGATACACCTGAAAACAGTTTGGGTGGATGTAGGAAGCAATCTTGTCTTTCAAACCAATTGTCCGTTTGCTGTGGTCTCAATCAATGAATGAATTGTTACAAAAATGTAATGCAAACCAAACATATATTATTAACAAACACTGCTCATTGGGCCATATACCAAGAAAAACTATGCCATCAGAATGATGCCATAATTTTGCTTTGAACTTCAAGACAGAGTCTTGAAAATCGCATATTGGCTCATGTTCTATGAAGAAAATATGCTACCTTCAGACAGCTGAACAGGAGAATGGAGTGCATATTGAGCATGTACGACAACATACTAATATCAACATGTTAATGTGAAGACATGTTAGGTAAGCTTGATACCTTTTTACAGCATGTGTAATTTCCAATGAGTAATCACATCATTAATAATTCACACGATCACACTTGTAGTTTGAAACTAGTTTGGATCATATTTGCACTATACCTTCCTCAAAAGGTGTGAAAACACCCTCAGTCCTTACTGTTACCTCCAACAGTTCTCCAATCCAAGCAACACAATTAGTATGTTTACATGAAACTTCACATTGAAACTTTGATTACACTCCTAATAATGCAATAAATTTTTTTTTTTTCAAATGTAACGTATATACCTTAATTACCGGTAGACTGAAATCGGCATAAATCAGAGTAAGCTTACTCTGAGTCACAGACCTAGATTACACAAGTGTAAATTGATTTATTCAGGCATGTGGATGCCATAATCGTAAGCCATCTTCACATGCATTTCTTCACCTGGTGGACCCTCTGCATTCCATTTGTATTTGGTAGATTTAAAAATATTAGACTCAGCAGACAAATTGTTGAAAATAACATTGCATGTTAGAGCTCATCATATCAGTATTCTTGTATTGTAAACATTCCCTTAGGCTTACGCTTCCCCGCTGCTCTCAAGCCTCTCTAATGACCAAACTCAGCAGAGGAAGGACTCTGCAGTGCTAACAGTAAACCTCCTGTCACAGACACACAAAGAATGGCTTTCCTAATACTCTTCCTCTCCGTAATCTGCCTGTTCCTGTGTTAGCCAAAGAGATGAAAGGTGACATCGGTGGAGCTGGACAGCAGCCAGACAGAGAGAGAGAGAGAGAGAAGTGGGAGTACAAGGTTGGTTGAAGAAGATAAAGTACAGGGAGACAGAGAGGATGGTGTGTGCATCTGAGAGAGAGACAAAAGGCAAGCAGAGAAAGATAAGGAAACCATGCATCATCTTCATCTGTCTGAATGATCTCTTAACCCCTGGTCTTTGCCAGTCAGCCCCTCTGGATCTCTATATGAGGGTTAAACAGGGATTTATCAAAAGCTGAAACTGCCCTCAAATACAGTGGGCCTTTCAGTTCCTCTCAAAAGGGCTTCACTCTGCCCGAAAGACTTTATCTGTGAGATTTATATTCAGTTTCTGAGTTGTGACCATCAACTCCCGTACAAAATCATGAAAGTACAACTGTAGAGCTTTTATGTATTCAGACATTCAACATTAAAATGCAGTCTGGCATAGAAAAGAAAAATATTTCACCAAATCCTGTCATAAAACCCACAACAAAAACAAATCCAAAATGTACCGCATGTTTTGAAAAGGGAGTAATGTAACATGTACGCAAGTTGCATTTATTGGGCTCAAACAAGCAAACTCCTGTATGCTCCTTTTGTTGTATATAATATATGTACATAATTGTCACTCAGAATGGGCATTGTGCTTACTTCTCTCATGAATCTGCTCTGCATATCAGCGCCAAACAAACTAAAGCTGCATTTTGGGAAAATTTCAGACTTTTTGGAGTTGTGGACAGCATTTGCATGATGTCCAGACCATGAAGGAAGGGTGAAGTTTGAGCCTCATGAACCTGCCGTTTGGAAGCAACTCATAAAAGAATCTTGCTTAGGAACTGACTGTCGCTGGAACTATGGAATGGCACATAAGAACACCATCTAGAGACCCTTCAGAGCTACTCTAGCACATTTGGCAGTATTTTTTTGCATGTAATTTTTGCTAGAAATACAAAATACAGTTAGATCATAACATCCAGGGACTGAAATGAGTGTAAAAAGAAGAAAAGTGGGAGAGAAGGTAAGGACATGACCACCCTCCTCCCTTTTCACGTTTATGGTGTTGCTAAATCTCTGTGAGGACTCTATCAGTACTACCAGCAATTAAGATCTCACAGATCAAAGCAGTCTAAATGAACTAATCCTCAGAGAACTGCAGCTCCCCCCTCTGTCTATCTCTCTTTCCTTCTCTATCTCTCTCTCACCCCAGTTACTTCCTCTTGACTCACGGCTCCATGTGCTTTGATGCCTAGACAGCAGTGGGTCTGCCAAATGTAAAATGGTGAATAAATGTGCATTAATGGGTAATGCTTTCATATCTTTAACTCCAATTTTCACAGGCTGGGGTGCATGTTTTCAGCGGTCTTCAAACATAATTAGCCATCAGGAGTCTGTAGCCACTCCATCTAATGCCTGCATGCAGCGTGGAAGAGCACAAGAGCCTGCGACATAAACTTCTGTAGCCCATATCAGCACCAAGGCGTTTTGTACAACGTTTGATAGCAAGCAATATTAATACTAATAACAATCTAGGTCCACATTAAAAGTTATGGCACAACAAGCCCCTCCTGAGTGCGGCTGAGTTAGAAGTTATTGGCATGAAACCGAGTGACAGCTTTGAGGTCAATAGTTGTTCAAAGGAGCGTGACGCTGCTTGCTGCTTAGCAGGTCGGCCATTATCATAAAAAAGCAGAGCATCTGCCTGTGACTCCCGGGGACAGGTTTAACGAGGTGGCACCTCTCGTGATGGGGGCCGCTTTGGCAGGGCCTGTCTGTCTGTCACCCTCCTGCTTCTTCTTCCTCTCTCTCTCTCTCTCTCNCTCTCTCTCTCTCTCTCCAGCCATTCCTCCAGGCCTGGTAAACAGGAGTGTTCGTGTTTACTGCTGCATCTTTCCATCAGGGGGCCATTGTTTCAGGGTTGGCTTTGTGATGAAGGTTTCTGTCTTCTCTGCTGTATGTCTCTCCACTGTAAGTGTTTTTGTGTGTCTGTTGTTGGTCTCTAGTCATATCGGTCATTGTCTGTATTTCTTTTTTATATTCCCTGACTGCCTCTTTGTACAAGATCTTTGCTCTGGGATTCTCTGGCACCACCACCTGTGCCTCTTTGCCACAATACATGTGGAAATGGTCCTTGGATTAATCTGGGTTTCTGGTTTTTAATATATTTAAGACAGACAGACTAATTGTTAACACAATAAAAGCTCATGTTGAAATAGTGCTTCTGGGTGTAAATTCCAGATTGGCAGAGATAATTCACATTCTTCTGCCTATGTTGCCAACAACAAAATATGATCCAAATACAGAGGGGTAAAGGGTATAAAGCCAACTTCCTCTAATAGCATAATAATTATTAATTTACAGTAACAGTTACAAAATATGTTCACTTTTCTATAGCCGGTTTCCTAGGAATGTTTGCATATGCATCAGTATCTTGTAGCTTTTTTTCTGTTCAGTATAGCCCCCTCCTTTTTTAAAAAGTTTTATTAGAATACACATTACAAATTGATGTGAAACCCAATGGAAAATTAATCAAAATTCAACTGCTTTCTAATATTAAATCAAATACTTTTGTTTGAGTCCATATCTTTTTTTTTTTTTTTTTTTTTAGCTTTTATGGTTTGTCCCTATGAGACAAACCTAACCCATCTGGCTCTGACCCTGATCCAGGTTTGATTTTTTAATGCACATAATGTACTTGTGTAATGGTCTGTAGAGTAATTTTATACACAATCTTCAGTTAGGTTTTTCTGTTTTCTTGAAGTTGTTAAGGCCATGGACCACCACACACCCTGTTTCCCTCCCAGCACATGTTAAAAATAAGGATAAACGGTTTTCTTCCAAGCTCCAGGAAATGCTGTAGCAGACTGTGAATGAAATCTTTTATTTATGGATGCCGTCAGTGTGATACATAAATAATTTCTTCAACTGTGTGTCAGGAGCTTGCAGTGCCAATACCAGCCAGGGCTGATTTGCAATTTAGGTGTGGTTCTGAAGGCCAGAAGTGCTGGATTTGGCATTGAGAAAAAACACCAGCAACGATGGCGTGTGACACTGAATGGGAAGTGAAGGGATTACCGTCTGTAGCCGGAGAGCAGATTGCTGCCTCAGATTGTATTGAAATGAAGGGACATCAGATTGGTTTCTGGACGTGACGAGAAAGCAGATCTTTCTTTTAGTGATACAGTCTTGTTCAGCACAAATAGTTTAAACTGGGTAATGCATGCAAAACACTAATTACCATATTTTATTTCTATTTGTATCTATAGTATAGATGGTTTCAAAAGATGACTTGCACCATTTCGACAACTTTTTTTTTTTCAAATGTTCCTTGAGTTGATGGATGGGAAGCTGTGCAGAAAAATGCTTCCTGTTTAGTCACTTCCAAGAACACGGAAGGAACAGTGGGGTAGAAAGGTATTTCCATTAAGATCCAGCAGAGGCATCTTAATGTCCACTTTGTTCTTTCTATTGGTTCTAGTGTTGTCTACCTGAGATACAAGCCCAGCAAGCCACCCACCAGCTGCCCTTACCATGTTAAGCATGTGAATAGGACTTCAGTAAAGCACAGATGGCATGCTGTGCCCCCCCACTCCACCTCCACCCACCCAGCCACCCATAAGTGCCATTCCTGATGTGTTGAAGCATAAATGCAGTTAAGTGATTTCTACTGCTGAGCTGAAAAATTGACAGAAGTTCCTATAGGTGTTGTGTCGGTGTGCACAGATTAGTGTGTGTGTCTCTGTGTGTGTGTGTGTTTGTGTGTGTGTGTGTGTGTGTGTGTGTGTGCATCNGTGTCTCTGTGTGTGTGTGTGTTTGTGTGTGTGTGTGTGTGTGTGTGTGTGTGCATCCACGTGCATGCATATACTGAATGTGCATTCTTCTATATGAGATGGTTTGTATGTATGTGAGTGTTTTTCTGCCTGCTTGTGCTGTATACTTGTACGTAGAGGTTCCCTTTTGCACTGTTCCCTGTAAAAACAAAAAAAACTAAATATATTTAACACATAAATAATGAACGCAAATTAAAGTTTTGTAGCAAAATAACAAAATGTTCAGAAACTTTGGTTCCTTCTTGACAAGTGTTGGTGACAGTCATCCAGATGTACACAGTGTGTGTGTGTGTGTGTGTGTGTGTGTGTGTGCGTGTGTGTGTGCATTTACTTTGGAGTTTTTCACCTTGTAGTCCAAATCAGCCATGTTGCATTTACAGGTTGATTTACTTTGATTTTGCACAGGAATAAAACCCCAATCAAACCAACATATAGTCACAAAAGTCACGTGAGAACAGTCGCTCTGATCATTGGTCAGAAATATTTGGGGCAGGAAAAAGAAATCAAAACAGGAAAAAGTTTACCATAACTAAATAATGTGTAACAAAGGCTGAACTGTGATACTTTCCGAGTCATCACTTGGTCCACATACCATGAAAACTATGACAGCATAAGCTGAATTTGACTTCAATACAACATGAAAAACCACGATGCTTCACGTTACATGTCTTCAGATGGCTGACCAGGAGAATGAAGTGTATATTGCGCACTTGCCTAGAGGCGAAGCAACAGGACAGGCAAGGCAGACAATTCCCTGGACGGAGCGACGGCCATTAGTCCTCCAGCAATGGCAATGGAGAACCCCCTTGAAACATCCGATGGGCAATGAACAGGTTGTATTCTGCAGAAACCCTTCAAACAGGGCCCCATGACGGTATTAATTGGCAGCAAGAGAGTTTTTTTTCTTTCAAAATTTTGAGTTCAACAACAGCACCAGAGTATGAATGCAGTGGGAAAAGTGGTCATGACCAACTGACAATGGGATGGCAATTTTGAGGCTTCAAAGGCATCTTGACACATGTAGCAATATTGTTTCGAAACAGCTCGCTCAGCGCGTAATTGTAATTGCAGCAGTGTTGAACACCTCCTGATCCAAAACAGTTTTGTGCAGATGCAAACCATAAATTATTGATTGAGGACTTGTATGTGAGCAAAGAGACGCACACTTTGCACTGATGGTTTAGTGTAAATATTTATCTTATCACATCTATGTCATGGCAACTGACAATATATTTTTTTATTTATTATACTTATAAGATGATGATTATGTCTGCATTTTAATTTGTGCTAATTGTTCTATACCAGTTTTCAATAAATCCTTTCCCTTGATTCATTGAAGAAAATTGTGTGGTGACGTGTTGCCACGCCCCCTAAACCGTCACGTGATGTCTGCGTGAGAAGTTTCAGAGTTGTACCGTATTGAAATGGGGCTTGTGGTGTTTTTCGAACTTCCGTGTCGAAATTGTTATTCCTAGACAACGGTGACAAAAAACAAAATGAAGAGGACTTAAATCTCAGGTTCTAAAGAGAGAAAATGGAAACAAGAAGAACAGGAAAGGAGGAAACATGACAGAGGTAAGTGATAATTATGACAAACAAATGAAGAATGGAGTCCAGTCCACCGTAGCTAGTTCACTTAGCTTTATTTTCGGCATTTCCGTATGTAATATTAGCCTAACGTAGTTCAATTTAACTGAATTAGTGAGGTAGCTAGGCTAACCATCTGCTTAAGCTAACAGTGAACGTCACTGTATTATTTTACTAGTTATTTGAATTTGCTAATTAGCCTCAAGGGGGCACAAGCCAGTGTCCTTCTGGTGCCGGTCCCAAGCCCGAATAAATGCAGAGGG